>OZ018392.1:59364930-59607428 GCA_963969525.1 Ontholestes murinus | reverse complement strand
TTTTCTTCTCCTAAACAGATAGATTCAAATATCAACGTATAAACCAAAACTAAATTTTTGAATGAAATAATCCTTCAACCATGAAATTCTGCGGTGTTTTTCACTAAACATAGTTTTGATGAATACATGTGTTTAAAGTTAATTTTTTGTGATCTTGAAATGAGGGCAAATTTATCAAACAATTATGCACACTAGTATTCATTAATTAATGAATTACTGTATTCAAATCTGATTGGTTATGACCTTGAAGTAAAGACAATTTTTTTCAAACAATTATGCACACTTCAATGTGTAATTTCTTTTTTTTTTTTTTCTATAAAAAATCATAAATTCAAATGTGAGAGTATCAAACAAAACGAAAAGTTTTGGATAAATTAAAGGCTTTAAAGATAGAATTCCGTTTTTTTTTTAAATTAAATGGGTGGTTTTCATAAATTTAATTGTTTTGGCCTTGAAATTAATCCCAATTAACGAAACAATTATGCATACTTCGTTAAATAATGTCTTCTCTTTTCTTCTGCTAAAAGAATAAGAACGATACATTCAAATGACAAACTTCAAACAAGATTAAAAGTCTTCTATTGGCAAATAGCACTGGACACTTACATATGTGACTACAGACCCTGACTGAATGTTGAATTCATTTCTAAAATTTTTGTCATTTTAAAGTTAAAGATTTATATATAAGTTACTAATTGATATGATAAAGGAATAATTGAAACGAAATAGGCATGCGCAAAAACATTAATTTAGAAGAGGGTGAAAACTATCTGTGTAATACACACACCGAACAAAATCAAATGTTAATGGCTATAACAAAAATACATTAGAAACTTAATTGGCATTATATAATAATAAAATGTATAACGATGTGGATGCCTCAGGAATCAACGATATTAGTTGGCATTAATGAATTTATTTAAATTCAGTTGTGACCTTGAAATAAAAGGAAATAACCAAACAATTATGTACATTTCATTAATCAACTTCTTCTCTTTCTTTTGCTACAAAACAAGAATAACCATAAATTCAGATGTCAAAATATTGAAGAAAATCCAAAGTTTTGAGTCAATTTAAGCTTCTAAGAATAAAATGTTGCTTCGTATTTCGTTAAATGAATAGTTTTAATGAATTAACGTATTCAAATAAAATGTTGTGATGTTGAAATAAAAGCCAATTGTGAAGTAAGCATATGTTTTATGTAATTTCTTTTCATTTCTTCTTCTAAAAAATGAATAACCGTTAAATATCGAAGCATCAAATAAAATTAGATGTTTTAAGTAAACCAAACCTCGTAGGGACGGAATGTTGCTTTATTCATCAAATGGACAGTTATCATTTATTAATCACAATTCAATTCGTAATGACCTTAAAATAAAGGCCAATTTATCAAACAATTATGCACACTGATTATGCAATTTATTTTTTTTTCTTCTGCAAAAATAATGCAAAACATACATTCAAACGTCAGAGTATCGAACGAAATTAAAAATTTTGAGTTTTGTTTTGTTTTTCATCAAATTGAATTTGTTGTGACCCTGAAATTAAAACCAATTTACCAAACTTAATTTCTTCATTTTTTCTTCTTTTAGAAAACGAAATCATAGATTCAAATGATAAAGTAGCAAACAAAAAATAAGAGTATTGACCGAATTAAAGCCTTTAACGTGTAAATTAAATATTGCTTAAAGCCTTTAAGGATAGAATTTGCTTTGTTCTTCAATAAATGAATGTAAAAGGAAACTGTGAAACCATAAATATAGATAAACCATTAAAGTGACATCTATTATTTTAAAGGTTGCAATAAAACTAGAAAATAGCAAAACTCCGATTCACTCTATTCAATTGCGCTACGCTAATGAGATTTAAAATATTTCGAAACCCGTCTGCAAAGGAATAAATGAAATAATGGAGGCTTGCGCGAAGACATTAAATTAGTAAATGGTGTAAACAATCGCGGTAATATAAACCATGAATATAATCAAATTAAAATTAATTACTATAAAAAATAAATATTATAAACATAGTTTCCATAAACTAATGTATTCGATTTGCTGTGTCCTTAAAATAAAAGCCAACTCTATACAATTATGCACGCGTGATTTATTTCTTTTGCCAAAAAAAAAAAGAGAAAACACATAGATTCGAATGTCAGAGTATTAAACGAAATTAGTAGTTTTGAGTGAATTAAAGCTTTAAGGATGTAATTTTGCATATTTGTTTATTAAATAAACAGTTATCATGAATTAGCATATTTAAATTTAATTTATAGTGACCTTAAAATGAAGCTAAATTATTTAAACGAAATAGTATGCATTATTTCATTATGCACTTTCTTCTTCTCCTTCTGGTAAAAGAGAAAACCATGGATTTAAATGTTCTAACCATGGAAGTTTGTTTTGATTCTTATCAAATTAATAGTTTTCATAAATTAACGTTATCAATTTGTTGTAACCACGAAATAAAGTTTTATTTGGTTAACAATTATGCACACGTCATTATGTAATCTGTTATTTTTCTTTTGATATAATTGGGAGAATAATAGATTCAAATATAACAAAGCAAAGTAGAAGTTTTGATTGATGGAAATTTTTCTTTACTTTTCATCAAATTGATAGTTTTTAAGTATTAATGAATTCCTGTTAAATTTGTTATAACCTTGAAATAGATGCTAATTTACTAAACAATTAAGCACATTTCATTATGCAATTTCTTCCTGTTCTTCTGTTTAAGAAGGGATTCACATAGATTCAAATATTAATTAGAAAATTATGTAGATTTACGAAATATTTTCATGTCCTTCTAATTATCAGTTACATTAGTACAACGTAAAGGACTTTAATACATTTTTATTATAGATTCAAATGTTGAAGTATTAAACAAAATTAAAAGTTTTGAGTGAATTAAAGCTTCTGAAGATTACATTTTAGATGGATTGCTTTAATGAAATCAAATTCAATTTCTGTTGACCTTCAAGTCCAATTTTCCAAACAATTATGCACAATTTATTTACAATTTCGTTTTTTTTTCTACAGAGTTTGACTTAAATTAATTTACAAAATATTTGTATAAATGATATAAAAAGAAAATAGCAGTAATAAAATAGACATGCATATTTTAGGTTAGTTAAAATTGAAGGAAATCCGCCATAAATAATAATCAAATTAATAAATAAATTATGCTTCCATAAATTATTGTATTCAAATTCAATTTATCGTGATCTTGAAATAAAGGCAAATTTGTTAAACAATTACGTAAACTTCATTATCCAATTTCATTTTTACTAAAAAAACATAAACTGAAATGTTAAAGTATTAAACAAAAACAAAAGTTTTGTTTCTATGATGAAAAAATCTGTAAATCTCAAGAAAAAGTATTTAGAAAATGAAACAGAAGAACAAGTTGGAAAATTGTAGAACCCTAGAAGAAATTTGTCAAAATTTTAATTCGAGATTAGCGGAATATTTAGAAAAAGAAGAATTGCTGAAAAATCCAAAAATATAAAGCAGGAAAATATGGAAAATTCTAAAATCTTGAAAATAAAATTAAAGAAAATTGTTAGAAACCTGGAAATAAAATAAAATTGTTGGAAGTTTTTCGAACCCATCAAAAAAATATCTCCCAATTGAGATTACTAGCATATTAGTAATAATAATAATAACTTTATTGACGGGATTCACGCTATGTACAAAAAAATGAAAAATCAACATTGAGAGAAATAAATAAATAAAAATAAAATAACAAACTCATCTAAACTACTTAACAACTAAACAACAACAACAACAAAAGTAAATAAACAACATTATTTTATACATAGGCACAGAAGAATCGACTTGAAATCAAAAAGGCTTCCAGAAAATAAATTAAAATTTTTAAAAATGATAAGATAATAGAAATATTTTAGATAATTTTGATAGGATAACGTAAAAAGTGATGAAAATACCTCGAATATTTGAAGAAAAATTTTAGAACCATCGAAATTTATTTGTAATTTGAAAAAAAAACTTTGAATTATAAATTACTAGAGATTCAAGAGCCTTTAAAGGAAACTTTAGAAATTTTGGGGAGAACTTTTCTAAAAGTTACTAGAGTTTTTAAAGCAGAAAATTTTGTCAAAATTTGAAAGCGAACTTTTCAAAAATATATTTGAGAAGGGAGATTACTGGAAAATTTCGACAAAATAATAGAAAATGTTTGAAATAATTTTGATAAGATAAAGCAAAGACTGATAGAAATATCTGGAAAAAATTTAAAAAAATTGTAGAACCATTGACGTTTTTCTGCAAGAAGAAAAAAAATAATGGTCAGCCCTTGAAACATTATAGAAGAGAAACCGCGATATCTGGAAGCAGCAGGAGAAAATAAAGAGAATGGTTGCGACCGTTACTACGTGGTAATCCATACTTACACTGAATTGAAAAATTCACTATGTTTTAACCACAAATAATTATTTGTGGTTAAAACATAGTGAATTTTTCAATTCAGTGTCAGCAGGAGAAAACTTTAGAAATCTGGAAATTACTAGGATTTTTAAAAGAGAGAACTCCAACAAAATAATAGAAAACGCCGAAAAATTCTAAGAATCCCAAGGAAAAGTGTTTAGAAAATTAAGCAGAAGAAAAAAATTCTAGAACCCTAGAAGGAATTTGTTAAAATTGGAAAGCGTTAGTGGAAAATTCAACAAATAAACGAGTTGTTGAACAATCCAATAATAAACAAGAATAAATAGTGGAATTATTAGGAGATACAGTATAAATCACCCAAAAAAGAGAAAACTAAAGTAATCATTTTAATAATCCTTAGAAATCTGGAAATAAAATTGCTGGATTTTTTTGGAATTTAGAAAATTCTAGAACCCTAGAAGATAATTGTCTAAATTTGAATGCGATGAAAAGTAGCGAAGAAGTGTTGAAAAAGCCAAAAATATAAAGCAAGAATTTGTGAAAAATTCTCGAAAAATGAAGTAGAATTTGCTGGATACAGTATAAATCATCTAGAAAATCTTGAAATGAAAATTATAAGAAACGTAGAAATAAAATTGTTCGAAGTTTTTGGAACCCATCAAAAACTATCTTGCAATTGAGAATAGAGATTACTGACAAAAAAAATTTCAAGATTTTGATGAGATAAAGAAAAAAATAAAGAAAATATCTCAAATAATTGAACAAAAATTGTAGAACCATCGAACATTTTTTTGTAATTTGGAAAAAAACAAGATATTGTGGAATTGTTGGGGGATACAGTAAAAATCATCCAGAAAAGAGACTACAGCAAAATTTTATTTTAATTAACAGTTAGGGGATACAGTAAAAATTATCCAGTAAAGAGAAAACTAAAGGAAAATTTTATTTTAATTAACAAAACAAACGAAGAGTTGCTGAAAATTCCAATAATATAAAGCAAGATGTTGTGGAAAATTCTTCAATAATTAAACAGAAGTTGGTAGATACGATATAAATCTAGAAATTATTGATTGATTGTCTCAATTATTAAAGAAATCATTTTAATAATTCTTACATATCTAGAAATCAGATTGTTGGAAATTCTTGGAACGCATCAGAAACATATTTTCCAATTGAGAAAATCCTATTATTTTGTCAAAACATACCACTTATATTTTTTATGAGATAAAGCAAGTAATGATGGGGAAAAAAATTGAAAAAAATGTAGAAGCACTGAAAAAATTTATTAGCTCTTGAAATATTAGAGGTAAAACTGATACATCTGGAAGCATAATTGATTGAGATTCTAGAGCCTTTAAAGAAAATTTTAGAAATCTGGGAAAAAACTTTCTTGAAATGACAAGAATTTTTAATGGAGAGAATTCTAACAAAATGATATCCAAGTTTCAGATAATTGTGGAAATCTTAAGGAAAACTGTTCAGAAAATGAAGCAGAAGAAAATAGTTAGAACCCTAGAAGTAAATTGACTAAATTTGACTAAATGCGAGATTAGTGGTAAATTCCGACAAAACAGGCGAAGAGTTGCTAATAATCCAATAATGCAGAGCAAGAAATTATCAAGAAATGTTTTATTGTAATTGTAATTGTTAATGCAATATGTTCCTACACTGGTATGTAACCTTATATTGAAACTAAAATGAAATATTTTAAATAATAGTAATAATTCTTAGGATTTAAATGGAAGAGTGAGTTTTTTTTAATTATTTATTCGAATAATAATAAATAACGCGTTCAATGTGTTGAATATATGTTTGTGTCATTTTACTAATTATTTTATTCACTTGGATAAGCCTAACAGTATAACAAATTTATAGTTATGTCTCAGGTTGTAATCCTTGCATATTCATTTAATCCCAAGCATAAATAATGAGAAATGTCTTGGCATATTTTTGTATTTTTAATAATATTTTAAAATAACCTTGGAGGTTCACGGCTGACTCCAATAATATTTTCCTTCGAAGCCAAGTTCATTGACACTTAACGTCAGAAATGTTGCACACTTATCAACAAAACGGAAAAAAATCTGTCCGAGTTTCCAAGCAAATCATTACAGCCACATCTTAGATAAGCGAGGGCAATTAAAGAATTCATGCATAAAATAGAAACAAATCTCCGATGGCGATAAAGCAGGCTAATTGTAGCTAGCGTGTAAACAAGAATGTGACCTAGAAAGTGCAATCAAAATGTTTCACTGTCGCAGAAAACCGGGAAAATACTCGTAAAACGCGGATGGACGTTCTTTAATGGGATGCTATTGTTTAATAAGAATAGGAGGAATTAGGCCAAGGTTCACCTTTTCGCTGATTGTTGATTTAGACGACATGCAAGTGCGTGACCTACCTCAAGTGGCGCTCCTGTCGTTCACGTCGTCCCGGTTTCGAATCCGTCGTGATTAAAAATTCGTGAAAATTTCGTATTCGCACAAGGAATTTCGGAATTTTTTATTGCCCGCACCCGTGCCCGTTGGCGAGCAATAGTTGGTGACACTGGCACTCTTTTTTTTGTATCTGTTTAGGACCGGGTGCCATGTTGAAGGTCGGCGGCCATGCTGGTTTTATCGACCAACAGGGGACAGACAGCTGGCTACGCCCTGCTCTTTGTGCGGGCCCCAAGACCATTGTTGTTGACAAAACGGCGCCCCCGACGGCTATTCTCTATCTGGGGTAGAAATGCCAACGGCACAAGGCACGATTCGTTCCGGTGTGAAAATCCAATTTCATTAAACGCTGATTATAACCGCAGACGTATTAAAGCAGAGAGAAAAAAAACAATCGAATGTCATTCACCGACGGAAGCAGAAGTTAAAAATAGTGTTAGCTATTAGCGGGGGTTGAAAGTAGGAAGTTTATGATACCTTAAATATTAATGGTAATGATAGAATTTAATTTATTACGATCAGTCAGGTAATTATTAATTTTAACATTTTGTAAATTAAAATTTTTACTAATATTAAAAAATATTCTTAGAAATTTGTAGAATTAATGGAAAATACTAATAAGAAGTTTCAATTCCGCCTTGAAATCCTAATCTAATATAAATTTTACTTGTGCATGCTACGTTACAATGATATATTTATCTTGTGTCTAATTATATTACTACATGTACTTTAATTGTTGTTATCCAATAAGTAGAGATTTAAATTTATTGTTAAAATCATTGCCTATATTCTGATAACTTTAGAAAACTATTGAAGGATTTGTTTTACAGGAAGACAGGTTATTCAACTGCTTTTTAATAGTAGTGGCTACCGACCACGTGGTTCTTCGGCTGTTTCTTTAATATGTACATTAAATTATTCTAAAACTTATAAATGGACAGACAAAGCCATATTTTCTGTTCTAGTTAGTCTATGACCTATAACTCCATTTATGTTTCTTTTCTTAAACTTTATTTATTATTAGTCTTAATCCTATAGATTAATATCATAATATCAAGAAGTCAATGTTCATATGTGCTTAAAACTTAACATACATTTATCAACGAATGTCTTTAGCTAATTAGGTTATTTTTGAGCCATTCACTTGTTATGAACTTAAATTAGAACCAGTTCATTTTTCTAAATCATTTCTTTTTGAAAACTTAAATTAATTATGGTGATAAAATTTTGTGCAAGAAATTTTAGAGTGAAAAATAGCTTGGCTAATTAATACAGGAGGGTGTTAGATGAATTTTGTAAGGTATTCATCCCCTCAATACCTTACATAATCTATCTAACACCCTCCTGTATTAATTAACCAAGCTATTTTTCACTCTTAAATTTCTTGCACAAAATCTAATATTTGTAGGAATACGAAAGACTGATCTTTCAGATACATGAATACATTGGGTATAGTAAAACACTTGTTTTGCTCCATAATTTTTGTTTTAACTTTAACAATGATCACATCTGATCAAAACACATGTAAGTTAACTGATAATAAATTTATGGAACAAAACAAGTTTTATTTTACTATACCCAATGTGGAAATTTGTTTCAATCGAGGAAGTAGCGCAACTGGATACCTGAATATTTTTGTAAAGCAAAGAGATTATTAATTTAGATTTTGTGTTTGATTGTTTTGGCTTTTGTATTTTTTACCAAGCTATGTTTACTTAAATTGATTAATTCTGGTGTTAGGAATATTCAGATCACCATTGTGTATTTTTCAGTGATCTACAACTTTCATCATCGTAAATTATTCCCTCGTAGCTATTTAATGAATCTTCTTCTTAGACATATTTTATAGATTCATTAGTTGACATTTAGGACAAATCTTTTCACTTCTTCTTTTTTGAAAATTCAAAGGCAAATATTTTGAACAAATCTTCTTTCTTCAACTTTTCAAAAAGTTCATTTATTGATTCAGAAGTTTTGGCAAAGTTATACTTTCCTTTCCTTTTCATTAACTTCTAGTAAAACATTATTGGTTAAATTATTGTTTGGTTTTAGTAAAGTACTATCATTATTATCATGATAGTGAGGTAGTCAAGAAGAGGTCGGCGGATCATTTTGTATACGTGATCAACTGTATATAGACCCTAGGTGTATTAGTAAAACGCACCATTCTGAAGTCAAAAGTCAAAACAATTGATGAGAAAATATAGAAACCAATAAATGGATTACAAAATTTAAAAAAAATGAATATTTCAGTAAAATAAAACAGTTGACACTATTCATTTAAAATTTTTATTTAAATTACCAAAATATAACAGTAGAAATTTACAAATCTTACAAATAACATTCAAAAATTTGTTGAATGAAAAGTTGTTTCAGTATTTTGTTCAAAGAAAGAAAAGTTGATTTGAAAGTTTATAAAAAATCAAAAATCATCCATAGAAATTAGCGTACATACTCACAAAAAACATTTTGCAAATTCCCGAAACAGTAGCTTTGCAAAATAACATAACCAAAAAATTATTTTTATCCAAAACAAAACAAAAATGCAATTTAAACGTTCCTAAAGAATTATAACTTCTAAAAGCAGCAATTTGTGAAGGATCTTTTTTAATTACTTAAATAAAACATTAGAAATTTTCAAAACATTTCTGACAAATAATGAATAGATATCAAAAAATTCCCAAAAATATTTATGATGAATAAAACATACTTACAAAATCAATTCACAATTGCCAAACCAGTAGCTTCGAAAAAAAAAACACATAAAAATGTTTAAAACAAAAGAGGTTTGGAGTTTAAACATTTCTACAAAATAAAACTGATAAAAACTGCAATTTATGAAGAAGTAATTATTTAAAAATACTAAAAAAATAATAATAAGAGAACAGAGGAAACTTTTAAAGCAACTAATACAGATTTATGAAAGTTTGCAGAAACATTTATTCATAATTGTCATGAACAATATATAGTTAAAAACTATTTTACAATTACGATATTACCACAAGATGCCATCTATGTTGTATAATTATTTTAAAAATGCGGTTTTGTAAGACATCTCAAATGCTTTTGAAGAAGTTGACAATTGTCGAAGACAATACATATTTTTATTAAAAAAATGTAAATTGCTGAAAAAAGAAGACATTTGATAAGTTGTAAATACTTCTAGAATAAAAACATTTTCGAATTGCTACAAACAACAGTAGATCTGCAAAACACGTTAAAAAATTATTAACAACGGTCACAAATTTGCAAAAATTATGTTGACATAATCCGTAAAAATACGTACCCTTACCAAACTAAGTCATCCCATCAAACCCCTACACAATCCTTCTAATGTTCTCTACGAAACAACCCATGTCACCCCCAATATTCCAACATTTAAATAGCCTAAGTATAAAATTTGCCAATAATTTGTTTCGTAAAAAATCTTTAAAAAACCCTTAAATCCTCATTTCATATTAAATTTTTGTGAGGCCAAATAAAAACCCACATTTGCCAACCACCTCACAGAAGAAAACGACAAGTCATATATCACAACTTCTATGCAACTCTGAAAAAGTTTCCTAATTTATGATTTATTTATTTATTTATCTCCCAACAGAAAACATCCAGTTACAGGGAAACGTAAAAATTAAATACATATGAAAATAATACTATTCTAAATAAACTAATTACAAACTAACAATACGTTTAATACTACATGAAAACATACGTAAACTTGGACAGAATATGTCGACAAAACATTGAATGCTATGGTAACTATTTAACATATGATGTAACGGAGAATTTGAAAAATGAGTAGTGTTAGATTTATTATAATAAAATGTTAATGAATTGTGAGTAAAAAAACATAAAAGTTGAAAAGATTAAGAAAAAACGGATTATCAATATAGTAGTGAATGTGTTTATATAAAGTTAATATTAATATGTATTTGTGGCGTTGTAACATTAATGGCATTGAAAATTCTGACAGTAATATGTCATAACTAACAGAGGTTGAAAGATAGACTCCAGATTTAAAACGATATAAATATTTGAGGAATTTTTTCTGAACCCTCTCCAATGAATGTATATGACATAAGTAATTTGGACTCCAAACAGGCGCACAATAATTTAATTTACTAAGCACAAATGAATTATACAATCTAACAATACTTTGTATATTATTAAATCGCCTACAACTGCGTATAATAAAACCTAACATTCTTAGTGCTGATTGAATAGTTCTATTTAGATGAGGTACAAACGTCAAACGCTGATCAAATATTACACCAAGGTCTGTTGTTTCTGATACTCTGTTAATAATTATATTGTTGATTTTATAATCAAATAATATAGGGTTAGATTTACGGTAGAAAGAAATCACACTACATTTTTTAATATTAATATTTAGGCCATGTTTAATACACCATCGATATAAATTACTTAAATTATTCTGTAGTTCCGTACAGTCAGAAATTGTGTGTATTGTTTTAAATAACTTAATGTCATCCGCATACACTCGCAATTCAGAGTATCCGCAACAGAATTTATAAATATTATAAACAGCAGAGGCCCTAAATTGGACCCCTGTGGTACACCACTTGTTGCAATGTAAGGCGGAGATTTATATCCGTCAATCTCAACAATTTGTTGTCGATTAGATATGTAGGATTTAACTAGAGACGTAATACTATCACTAATATTATATTTCTTTAAATAATTTAAAATAATATGATGAGGCATGCAGTCAAAGGCCTTCGACACATCAGTATAAATTACATCAACTTGATTTTGTTCATCTAATTCTGATGATATTTTATGTGTGATGTTAATTAAGTTTGTCATGGTGCTACGTTTTTTAACAAAGCCATGCTGGTTATTCGAAATATTATGCTGCACCTGACTATAAATTTCATCAGAGAGAATACTTTCGAAGACCTTTGAAAAGTTACACAGAAGAGATATTGGCCTATAGTTAGTAATATTATGCCTATCTCCAGATTTATGTACAGGAATTACACGTACAGACTTCCAGCAATCGGGGAATATGCCGCTTTTAAGAATTAAGTTAAAAATTCGTTTAAGGGGTACGCATCATACGCTGGCGCAATCCTTTATTAAAAATGCTGGTATTTTGTCTACCCCCATGGTTAAATTAGGCTTAACTTTTTTCATATTTTTTAAGACAATATCTTCCGACATGTAATAGTCACCCATATGAGAAGATCTATAAAATTCTTCATTTGCATCTTGTAATGGTCCATAAATGCACGAGAAGTAATGGGCGAATGAAGAGACTATTCCTTTTGTGTTCGATAAAGTGGCATCGTTATATGTCATCTCACCAGGAATTTTCGTACACTTGCGTTTTTTGTTAATAAAAGACCAGAATCTGGCAAGTTCATTATTAATTTCAATTACAGATCGATTAATAAAGTTATTGTATGCGATTCTAGTTATTTGTTTAAACTTCTTCTGTAATTCTAATAATCGTACTTTATTATGAATATTTGGGTATTGTCTGTAACGCGATCTTTGCCGTTGCTTTGCCTTGAAAAGTTTTATTAATTCTAAATTGAACCATGGAGGATAACGCTTCTTACAACTATTAAACTTTGGAACATGCATATCAAATGATAGTAAAGAAACCACGAAGTGCCTTTGTTTTTATGACCGGGTGAAGGAATTTTTGGCAGTTTTGACGCAGCCACTTTCATACAAGAAAAAATCCTCAAACAACTTAGAACTATTGTCTAAATACAAACATTATTTACCAAAATGGTTTGATGCTAATCATCTAGCTCTAAATGAGAATAAAACTTAGTCATTAATAATAACCACCAGACCATTGGGAGAACTCGATCTGCAACCCTCAGTTAAACTACTTGAGATTTATCTAGACTCATCATTAACTTGGACCGACAATTGTAGTTACGTAGCCAATAAATCTTCGCTTATATTTTTATTGCGAACATGTTTTAATAATATTTCTATGAAATTCTTATTCGGAGCTTTTTATTGCTTGTTTTTTCCTATTATGTCAGTATGGGGTCACGCTTCTACAAAATAAAGAGTTTTCTCCCTTCAAAAAGCAGCATTTCAAATTTGGACGTCTATACAACACAACTGAGCTAACCGTCATAGAACCAAGATGGCGCGCAATCAAAATGGTAGCGGGACTTTGGCCCCACCTGTTAGTATGTTTTCCATAACATATCATAAACAAATTAAATAAAGTAAAAGCGAAGGGTTGTTCACCTGCAATTTTGTTGCTTTTGTGTACTCTTTTGGATTTTCATGTATAAAAACAGAATATTTTGGAAAAAATTAGCATTAAAATTCTAAAGTTAGAACATTAGCGTAAAAAATTGCACAAGAAATAATAATAGGTAATAATTCATTATCTTCTTCTTCTTTAAGTGTCTTTCTCCCTAGGGAACGTTGAAGACTGGCAGGTTTGTGATTGTTTTGGAGCTCTCTCGATTCTGCGCCTCTCACAGGAGATCATCATCGTCAATTGCCATAGATTTCGTAGCCACAACAGTTTTTTAGATCCTTTCCACCTTTCTTTTTAATTTTGCCATTTAGAATCAAGCGAAAGAATTTATATCTAGGTCCTCTGCATAGGTTTCCGTTGACTTCTTCATTGCGGGTTCTGCTTGTCCACGATATTTTAAGCAGTCTTCGATAAATCCACATTTCAAAACTTTTAATTTTGTTAATGTCTCTTGTGGTAAGCGTCCAGGTTTCCCAAGTGTAAAGAAGTAACGACCAGCAAATTGCTCCCTAGTTGTTAGCAAAATAAAATATTTGTTAATAAGGGTTTAAGTTTTTGAAATGCTGATCTGACTTCTTCAATTCTGCACCTTATCTCGTCCGAAGGGGTTGATCGATTCTGTGATGCAGCAAACCAGATTTTTAAATTTCTAAACTCTTCCTGTAGGATTCTCATTTAGCCTCAGGCCTGAGACCGCTTTGTTAATAACCATGTATTTGTTTTTTTTAACATTATTGGTTAATCCCCACTCTTCACACGCATTGTTTATTCTGTCCACTAGTTCTTGAAGTTCATTAGCAGATTCTTCTAGGATGGCAATATCGTCTACGAAGCTTTACAAGTGTTGTTTGCACTGGTATAAACTGATTGGTTCCAATAGAAGTTTGTCATCTCTCTGGATTTTTTGCAACGCTATAAGTAGCTTGAAATGTTGGGCTTGGTCAAAATCTTTCTCGAAGCAAATATGGCACCCAGTATCGTTGGAGTTCCGGGGGATTTTCGGAAACCAAACTGCTCTTCTTCGCATTTGTAGTTGATTATAACAAAGAAAATAAGTCACGGAAAAAAGGTTTTTGGCAAAATGCAGGAAAAGTATAATGATCTACTTTTTAAATAATTTTAAATAATCAGCATTCGTATGTCGATTAATGTCAACCAACATTGGCCAATGAAAATCATTATTAGGAAATTTGTATTTTTGTAGACATTTATTTCGCAAAAACTTAGAACACTTTTTAATATAATTTGAAAATTTTGAAAATCTGCATTTGCTATCCACCTCACAGAAGAAAATCACGAGTCGTAAATTACAACTTCTATGTAACTCTTAATTTATAATAGTAAAGAAACCACAAAGTGCATCTGTTTTTATAACCTCCGGGAGAAATGTTTGGCAGTCTTGACGTAGCCGCGTTTTGACAAGAAGAAATGTTTAATACTGGATGCTCTAGAATGCATGGAAGTAAAGAGGAGAAAAAATGACAAAATAACTCTTAAATGATCAAATCGAAATTACTCACCGCTAAACATATTCGATCTATCTATCTAGCAAATGTCATGGTTGCTAAAGATCAGACCATGGACTTTTTGACAGAGCAAAAAAGAGAGATGAAATGAAAAATAGGATCGCGAACATCTATTAGTCGATAGGCATCAGAAGAAGAAGAAGAAGTCACACTGTGACAACAATTATTGCGACAATAAAAAAGCCAATTAATTTATTTCAAAAGTTTTAAATAAGTAATTATGGTAGCCTCTACTTTGTGATATATTATTATAAATAAATGATTGTAAATAGATTTTTTTTGTATATCACAAACTGTTCTTTATTCGACTATAGTTTCGATAGATTTTATGTCATTTTCAAACTATACTTCAAAAAATTTAACTTTATAAAACAATTTTACAAACAATTTAGATGGCGTTGCACAGATATTGAACAGAGAATAATAAGAAAGTAATACCAATATTTAAATTATTGACATTTTTTGGTAAAATTAGCAATACAATCAAAAACAACACAACATTATCGTTTTTCTAAAATCTCCAAATAAATTATTTAATGTTATATATAATAATAAAACCCCGATAAATAAAATAATTAAATCAGGCATATATAAATTAACTTGTAACACTTGTAAAGGAATATATATTGGTCAGTCAGGTCGCAATTTTAAAATTAGACTAAAAGAACATTAAGTTCATATAATAACAAAAATGAAAAATCAACTATTGCTAATCATTTGCTAAACAATAATCACAGTTTTGATGACACAGATGTAATTGAGATCATTCATTTCGCTGAAAAGGGCTTAAAAATTGATTACTCGAGTCTCTTGAAATTATAAAATTAAATGTAACCCTTAAATTCTACTAATAAATGATCAAACTGACCTAATATATACCCCTCTGTTCAACGCCATCTAAATTGTTTGTAAAATTGTTTTATAAAGTTGTTTGTAAAAAAAATTTTTGAAGTATAGTTTGAAAATGACAGAAAATCTTTCGAAACTTTAGTCACGAATAAAGATAAAAAGTGTGTGATATATAAAAAAAGGTATTTATTTGAAGGTTTTGAGTTGTAATTATAAAACGTTATATTTATATTTGCAAATAAATAGAAGACATTTTAGAGAAAGTAAATTGTTTTCAAAATATTATCACTTTCTTCACAAAATTGTTTTTATTAACTAAATGTACATTTCGAAATAAAGTGATAATATTTTGAATACAATTTACTATATAATGATCTTCACCTAATTTAAAAAATATACTTATTTGGAATAAGCAAATTTAGCTCTTAAGTAAAATTCAATTTAGAGTAAATAATTAGTATTAATTATTAGTTGTATATTGTAGCTTAAGAAGCCTGAATATCCATTTATTGAGGTTATTACCCATGTTTTATGTACGAACAATTTTACGACGGTATGGTATAGTTAATGTTCTGTAATTTGTAAAGCACAATTCAAGTTGAGCATCCTAAATACATTGTTTTGTTGATTGAACACGTCGATTTTGTTAATACAGAAAATCTTGTTATAATCCAAATGCGATATGTCATTAGAAGACCTTAGGTTACCAATTCTTTCAAACGTTTATGAATTTTAATTACCAGATTGTTTGTTTAGAACAAAATATGATAAAGAAGGAATAGTATATTTAAACCCTAAAAACTTGGAGCTGAAGCAGAAAGATGAAAATCGCGAATGGGTCTCGAAGAGCGCGAGATTCACTATTATAAATTAACAATTAGAAGACTATTCGAGATGTACAAAGTTTTCGATGATTGAAGATGGCCGTTACTTCGTCGTAGTTCATTTTAAAGACTAAATAAAAGGAATTTTGAACGTAAAAATTACTTATTTACTTATTTACTCTTTTTCGATGTTTGTTTTTTGGGCTTCATGAAGTTTGTTTTAGAAATAGTCTTAAAGTATACTAAAATTTGTGGAAAATGCTGAACTGGTGAAAGCGCATGTTTGATACACATGCACTTTCACCAGTTCAGCATTTTCCACAAATTTTGGTAGTTTGGGTCAGCAATTGGATAGGTGACCGATATTATTCACCATTGGATTACATTTAATGGCGCTTTAGAGTAAGCTTTAAAGCAGCAAGCTCATTTACACAAATACACAAATGCACACATAAGACTGCGGAAGGAAAGCAAAACACTACTACTAAAACTACTACTATAATAAGTAGTACATGTAAAGTACTATAATGGAAAAAAATATTTTTTATTTAACAGATTTAATCTACTTTCTACTCTACAATTTCGAAATATATTGTTTGTTTGTACGAAACTTAAATTGATATAAATCACATTATTGATACCAAATTCTCAAAACTTGAAAATTCGTTTTTGAGTTAAGAATTAATGAATAAACTAAAACTTTCTTTGCAAATAATTTAATAAATATAAAAGCTATTTTTGAAGAAATAATTAGTGCTTTTATTCAAGCTCAAAACTTAAACCAATACTGAAAATAAGCGACTTTTTGGAAAAATTATATTGAAACGACGTATTTGTAATGAAAATTTTAAAAACTTAAATTAATAATAATAATTATCTTTTGATACATTTTTTTTGAAAAATTTATATTAAAACAAATGCATTGATTAATGGTTGAGGCGTTAACTTCGCGATACATCTTGGAAAATTAAACAAAAACGTTTACTTTATTGATATCACACTTTATTGTGTGATGTAAACGTTTTTGTTTAATGAAACAAATCCATTTATTATTCTCGTCGAAATGATTGTTACAAATGTAAGAAATATGTAATACGTTTTGGGTAAATTATAAAGGTTATTGCCCTATTATTCTTTTTCATTTAGTTTAATACAGAATTGACCCTATGTCATACAGTTTCAACAGCTTCGTAGTTGTCGTAGGTTCAGTTCTGGATTGACCTCGAGAAGCCCGAAGCAAGGTGAGCAGTCAGCCCCCTTCAACATACATTTTTCTATTCCGATTTATTCACGCTATGTATTTCAAAATCCTGAACTTTTCTAGGCGTGCAATGAAACAAAAACTTTAAAACTAAGACAACTAGTTAAAACGTTGCCTCAGTCATTTTATTTTTGTTTTTCTATATTTTAGTAAATTTATAGAAGTTAGAAATAATATTCAACCATTAATTAAGAATTTAATAGCCATTTAAAACTACATTAGTACTTAGTAAATGACCTTTATGTTCTTATCAAGATCTCTGAATTTCCACATTTTTTGACTTATTATACTTTTTATTTAAAGTAATCAACAATAAAGCTTACTTAAGCTATAGCATCTTATTTTGGGGTAATAATTTT
The DNA here is from genome assembly GCA_963969525.1 of Ontholestes murinus. NCBI lineage: Eukaryota > Metazoa > Arthropoda > Insecta > Coleoptera > Staphylinidae > Ontholestes > Ontholestes murinus. Next base: position 59,589,509 of record OZ018392.1, on the reverse strand, counting down.
AGAAAAAGTAGGTAATTTCTTTTTGTATAGAATGACAATAAATTATAAACATTCTAAATCTCTGCGATTCCATGCAATTTAATGACTTATACATATTAGAACAATAAACGACTTTATTATGATAATACGATTTAATTAAATAAAATACGCACCAACTAATTCGGTATGTGATATGGAATCTGAACTATTTCCGGTAGCTGTTTGTTGTACAATTTTAATTCTCCACTTCTTCGCCTTTACCGCATATTCCATTTTATTTAATTATTTACTTAATATGCAAGAAACCGACGTACATAAATCCCAATTATATGGACGATAAACAAAGAATTATTTATAATAACTTAACCGAAAAAGAATTAAAACGAATGTATTCAACACTGGGTGAAATTATTGTGCTTGATTTTCAACTTCAACAATAATAACAATATAATAATATTTCGTTTTTATTCTCGATGTAAAATTTATCTGACTGATGAAGGCACTGTATGGTGAAACATGTTGCAGTGTTTAATATTAATTAGTTAAACCCTAAAGTATTTATTGTTGTAGGTCAGGAGTACGTTTTGTTAGTATACAATGTATTGTACTTGGTCAGGAATACGCTAAAATTTTTGTTTATTATGATAAATCAAAATTTAATAAGTTAAAACATAGACATTTAAATACACAGTTTATTATAAACCAGGAGTACTATAATAATTTTATGGAGTGGCATGACAAAATAAATCAATCTTAATAGTCTCTACGACTTCTGGTCAATTCGATTTTGACGTACAAATTTGAGAGATAATGTACATTTATTAAGATAAATACTTCCAACAGGTGTATTTATCTTAATAAATGTACATCATCTCTCAAATTTTTACGTCTAAATCGAAAAAAAAAGGTATGACGGTGGATGAAAATTTATTGTATCACATGGAGAGGAAAGGGCCGGAATGGCGCACGGGGAATCAAAACGGCGGTTCCATTAAAACGGTCGTAAAACTCGCCGGGTGCACGATAAATCTCTCCGGGGATTCGATTTAAAAGTGTCCCGTTCGAATGTTTCGTCTAGTGGAGGGCATTCGATTTCCACTTCGCAGTGCCCGTGTGACGTGGGGGTGATGGATGCCCGACCCGGCTCCGGCCTGGCACGTCGCGAATAGAACGGGCCCGGCCCGTACCTATTTTTACATTCGTGACACATTTATCTCCAGAAGTTCTTTGAGTGCCCGCCGCGTACGCATATATATCATTTCAGTGATTGCTGCCACCACATGTTGGATTCGTTTCTTGTCAATGCGCGATGATGAGACAGATGTCATTATGATTTATTTGGGGTGCCATCGTGGGATTTAAAAAAGATTGATGCTTCAAAAACCTAACTAATTGTAGCTAGTTAACTAATTCGAACGAGTTTATATTGACTTATATAGATTATTATTGTTCTCTACATAGTTTATTGTGGTCAGTCAGAAGTACATCAAAACAATTTACAGTTTATTGTTGTAGGTCAGGAGACCGCTATATTAGTATATAATTTATTATAGTAGGTCTGGAATACGGCAATTGAATGCATTTTTTTCATAATAAATTAAAAGTGCGCCAGGTTATTGTATAAATTATTTACATGTTGTAAATACACCACAGTTTATTCTACTATAACAATTTGCTCTAATAGTACAATAGGAAATTGAAAAATCCGATTAAATAAGTAGCTTGCGGGCTGACAGACCACTGGTCGATAGCCATGAAACAGAAGACCAACTATGTTAGAATTTATTTTATTTTATACATTACATGTATTACATTTTATTTTCATTCTGTGAATGAAGATGTTTAGTAGTAGTAAGTAGCTTATAATAGCCGAGAAAAAAAATAAACATCATTAAAGATAGGAACACGTTAAAACATTTGCAAATAAACACACAACTGAAAGTTGGAAAATGAATTCTTGGAAAAGAAGTAAAAATCATATTAAATACTTAAAATTTATTTATTTATTTACTCAATTTGTGAATACAGCTGTGTCGAAAAACTAACAAATAATTCTATAAATAAACACACAAAAAATCGATTTCACCTGGGAATGGCTATATGGCTTATTTGTTTCCGGAATAAAAACTTTGTTTTTAATTACATTATTCCAAGTTGGTACAACAGATGAAATAATAGCTAAAATTGATCAGTATCACCTGAAAACATCGGCAATTACAAAATGTTTTCGTTAATGTAAGTGGAAATTATATTTTAGTAGTAGATTAAATTTTTTAATACTTCAGCAGAACTAATTATAAATTATCAAAATGTGTCTTTTTATCATTTTATAAAAATAAACAGCAATTATATTATATCTATGCTTTGGAAATTTCTTATTTAGATTCTGTTTAAGCCTATCTTAAAACAGCTTATAGTTATTAAATAAATTACCTAATTTTATAGATTATTATTAAATATTTCATTGTGTATTGTTGTAACTCAGAAGTACGTCGAGTCAATATAATGTTCATTGTGGTATGTCGGGAATACGATAAGTTAATACGTATTTTATTGTGATCAATCAAATGTTGGTTTGGTTAATGTATAGATTATTGAGGTAAATACGTTAAAAATTGTAGTCTATTGCTGAAAGTCAGAATTGCGCTAATAGTTTTCACATGTAAGCATTAAAAATATAACTTATTATCAAATATTTCATTCTTTATTATTGTAGATTAAATTTACGTGAACTCAATATACTGTTTATTGTGACAGGTCAGGAATACTATAAGTTAATACATGCTTTATTATGAACAAACAAATGTGCGTTTGGTTAATGAATAGCTTATTGAGGTAAATACGTTCAAAAATTGTCCTATTGTTAAAAGTCAGGATTCGATTGATTGTTTATATAAATTATTATTAAATATTTAATTGTTTATTATGATAGATCAAAAGGTAACAATAACTTAATACATAATTTATTATGATCAATCAAATATACGTTTGTTTATTGAATAGATTATTGAGATAAATACTTTGGATTCATATTATAGTCTATTGCTGAAAGTCAGGATTGCGCTAATAGTTTCATGAGCATTGTAAATCAATGGCAAATAGAAATTTAACTTTTATAGGGTTTTATAAAAGTAAGTAATAGTAAATAGAATCGGCATAACTCTGCTTAAAAATGTATTAATTGACAGTAGAAAAAAAGTAATTAAAAAAAATTAACTAAAACAGACTGTTAAAGTGCATGTTTGTAGGGTGGCTGAAGGGGTGTACCACGAGGATCGTCACTAGCTCCTCGACTACATTACTGTAAATATCGAATGAGAACCACCCCTGTGAACCCACTATCAGCGTTCACACAGACGCTCTTCAAAAACCTCTTTCCAAAACTTACGAGCCTTAAAATAAGGGACGGTTCGTACATGGACTCACTTGAAAAAACGAGAAAACTTTTATTAAGGACATATTTCCCAAACTGTACCTTCAACCAGGAGCTGAGCCTCACGGATACATCAACAACGACCTGAAACAAACCAGACTGGGACTCGGCGGGCTCTATCCTTCAACCAGGAGCTGAGCCTCACGGATACATCAACAACGACCTGAAACAAACCAGACTGGGACTCGGCGGGCTCTATCCTTACCAAGGAAAGGGTAGACTGGACAATGAGCAGTTTTTCACCTAACAAACCATACAAACCTTCGGGGATGGGTGAAATTTATTCACCTTTCATACAGTGGGGCAAGGATGCTATTCTGGACACGCGCATGGAGGGAGACTAAAGTTATATTTTACGAAAATCAGGACGCTTGCACTACACCACCTCGGAAGCATATAGGCCAATAAGCCTCACATCCTTTCTTACAAAGATACTGTAGAGGCTATGCGACCAGTACATTAGGAAAACAGTCATGGTAAAACATTCTAAACATCCCAATCAACATACATACTATGAAGGAAGGTCGACGAAATCGGCTCTACATAATGTGGTGATTGGCTATTCCTTTGAGCAAAAAGTTATTACTCTTGCAACTTTCATGGATATAGAAGGAGCCTTTTATAAAACCTCCTTCCTAAAGAAGCTGCGCTCGACGTAGGGGAGTTCCGGTGGTCTTAAGTCAGTTTACAAGAAGGAGAAAGATCAAGGATTTCAAGGCACCATGCTGTGAGGAACTCACCCCGAAAGAAAAAGTCTAATATGTGAATATTCTTCTAGATACGAAACTAAACTGGAATGTCCATCTGATGGAGAGATCTAAGAAAGCGAGTTTAGCCCTCTGGCAATGCAGACGAGCTGTGGAGAAAACATGGGGACTATCTCAAAAAGTAGCTATATGGATGTACATGGCCATCGTGCGGCCAATGTTGGTATATGCATCAGTAAGGGTTTGAGATCTCCTAGTACAACAAAACGCTTTCTTGAGCGTGACAGGAATTATGAGAACAACACCAACCAGTGGCTATGGAAGTACTGCTGGACCTGCCACTCTTGCGTATATATATAAGAGAACAGGCAGCAGCGGCGGCTTTAAGACTACAAGCAACAAAGGTATGGCTTGTAAGGAACGGTGGAGGTGAACACCACAAAATCTTAGAGTATTTTAGGAAAAGAAATCACTGGCATCATGGTGGACAACATATATACATTCACTAGAAAGCTTTAAATAGACCTTAGATACGAAGACTCAGGTGAAGGAAGCAAACACAAACAATACGTGTAAGAATTTTTTGCAAAAACCTGTCCTTGAAAAAAATACTGCACTAGGTAAGGTAATGCGCACACCAACAAAGGTGGAACTAATGGGTATATTATATATAGCAAAGATAAACTTTGACAAGAAGATCAAGGGAAAAAAGATACACTTCATAACGGACAGCAGAGCAGCAGTTTCGTCCATTGCTAGCTGCAAAATCACCTCAGCATTAACGCTGGAATGTTGGGAAGCCTTGGAAGAAGTGCCTTGTGATAATAAGATGACCCTCTGCTGTGTGAAAGTACACAACTGTATCAGAGGTAACAGTATAATAGATTGTTAATCGCGATGAACACTAAAAGAGTCAGATACTGTATGCAACTGTTTAGAGAAACCGTACGGAAGGTTGTAGGGCAATTTAAGATCGCCTTTGAACAAACTGGGACTATACTATAGTCCTACCTGCAGAGGATGTGGAGATGAAGAGGAATCCCGAGCATGAACGTCTGCACTGCTTGGTTTTATTTAATCCACATGAATCCACAATAGGAGAGGGTTGTCTAAAGTCATCAGACTTCCTTAGTACCTTCTTGGCATTTGCCAATGCTTTGAGTTAGCTCGACCATATCGAGAAATGAGGACAAAGATGGGATGACGCTTTTACTCTGGCAACTTTCATGGATATAGAAGGAACCTTTTATAAAACCTCCTTCCTAAAGATAACAGCTGCGCTTCGACATAGGGGAGTTCTGGTGGCCTTAAGTCAGTTTACAAGAAGGAGAAAGAAAGGCGAACAGTTTACAAGAAGGAGGGAGATCAAGGATTTGAAGCCACTATGCTGTGGGGATGAGGAACTCACCCCGAAGAAAGAAGTTCAATATTTAGGTATTCTTCTAGATAAGAAACTAAACTGGAATGTCCATCTGACGGAGAGATCTAAGATAGAAAGTTTAGCCCTCTGGCAATGCAGACGAGCTGTGGGGAAAACACGGGGATCATCTCAAAAGGTAACTCTATGGATCTACATGGCCATCGTGTGGCCAATGTTGGCATATGCATGCAAAATATGGTGGCAGAAAATGACCACAAAAACAGCCGTAAGATTCCTAGATCACGTCCAACGAAACGCTTTCTTGAGCGCTACAGGAATCATGAGAACAACACCAACCAGCGGCTATGGAAGGAATGCTGGACCTGCCACCCTTACACATATATATCAGAGAACAGGCAGCAGCGGCGGTTATAAGGATACGAGCATCAAAGGTGTGGCTTGTGAACACCACAAAATCTTCAGGAAAAGAAATTCGGAGATTATGATGCCGGTGGACAACATTCCTCGAAAATATACAGGGTGTTCAATTTAAGTGAATACATTGAAATATCTAGAAAACTACACATCGAATAAAAAAATATATAAGTAAAATTTGGTCGCCAGGGAGGGGGACATCTAGTCTTGCTGTCTCGCACTATCAAATCTCTCTCTCTCTCTCTCTCTGTTCCCATCTCTCCCGCCACGCTTCGAAGATGGAGCTGTGATACGTTCTTTAAGTGCAACGGATTTCACCTATTGACATTCATTGTAAGTTAATCGAAGTTTATGGAGAAACTCATCATAAAACGAAAATGAGTCGACTCACATGCGCATCTCTGACAAAAAAAGATTTGGATAGTATTTATTTTCTGCAGAATTCATTTAATTTCATTTCTAGAAAACAATTACAACTGAACAATGCCTCGTGAAAGCGTAGAAGAAAAAATTGAAATGATTCTGGTTTATGGCAAATGTAGGAGAAATATTGACGAGGCTGTTATCTTATACGGGAGATTTGGCAGTGTAAGACAGTGGTTTACATTTCTCCCAGCACGTCGCATTATTTCTCATCAGCATAGGGAACCTTATTTTACGATTCCCCCTCATATTTCTCAGGAAATCCCCATTTTCAATGATTTTTGCCAATTTTGAATTTTGTCGATTATAGAGTCGTCTGAACAAACTGGCACTATACTATAGTCTACTATACGAGCATGATCGTCTGGACTGCTTGGTTTTATCTAATCTACATGAATCCATAATGGGAGAGGGTTTTCTAAAGTTTTCAGACTTCCTTAGTGCCTTCCTGGCGTTTGTTAATGCTTTGGGTTAGCTCGACCATATCAAGGAATGAGGACTTAGATGGAAAGACGTACAAAGGACCCACTGGGGCTTTCGTGCAGGGGACCTCTCTGTCCTCCCATCGGACAAATCTAAAACATAAGAAATGTTGGTTAATTGTATAGATTATTGAGTTAAATACGTTAAGAAATTCTCTATTGCTAAAAGTCATAATTGCGCTAATGGTTTTATGACCAGTGTAAATCAATAGCAAGAAAAAATACTAACAGTATAAAAGTACTTGAAAGAATTAAAGTGTAGTAATTGACAGTAGTAAAAAAGCAAATGAAATATAAAACATTAACAATAAAGAAAATCTGAAATTGATTGCATAAGAAAACGAATTTTGAATAAAAATTCTTATTGACAGTAAATCAAATTTTGTCTTTTTTTCAGTGAATAAACAAATAATACATAAGTACTAACTCTAAAGTGTCAAAAATTATCTGTCGAATATTTTTCTTTTTATCTAAACCGTTAAATGTACATTTCATCCACTAAGTGAACATTTTCGATAGCTGTACTAAACTAAAAAATAACTAAGGGTGGTGACGTATATATCAGAGTCGTCAACGGACGACCGTCTATATTTAGCGGTATAAATAAACCAGTGAAGAAAAAGAATTACTGCTTATTAAATGTTTATTTAAACCTTTCTTTCAACAGTTCCCAATGAATTACGCAAATATGGTACTTATCGTGGTAACGAACCCCTGACCTACCGCAATAAACACTACTTTAAATTAATGATTTTTAATTCATCGCAATCCTGACCTTTTAGAATAAATTCAATAAAATAACTATTTATTCAACTTATTACGATAAACCATATGTCGCGCACTGTTGGCCTACCTCACAAAATCATTGCTTAAACTAGCGTATTTCTGCCCTACCATAACAAATTATATAATATATTAACCCAGTATGCTCTTATCCTATACATAATAATAAAAGTTTTCGAAAATTTGACTTAATGTGCCAGAAATGACTAAAATTTGGCCTCTGTACCTACAATAGCCTTATAAGCATCATCAGCTTAATAGTATATCGCGTAAAGTGGAAAAACACGAGAAATTTTTTACTCCGCCTTCAAGATCTATGCTCTAAATTTCAAAGTAATTAATTATATTTATGTTTGTATTTTTGTGTTATATTTTTTCTATAGATCTTTTAAAGTAAATAAATGAAACTAAACTAAATAAAGTATGGATCAACCTCAATCAAAATTAAACTAACTAAAGCAATAGTTTTATGTAACATGTCAAGGTTACGCTGACTCAATATACAATAAATTATGGTAGGTCAAGTGTAGGCTAGGTTATTATAAGCGTTATTAGGGTAGATCAGGATTCACTGGTTAATTCAATGGTTTTGGTAAGAAATTAATTTTCAATTTAAAATTCATTCACGTCCTTGAAATAAGAGGCATAATACTTCAGTATACAATTTATTGTGGTAGGTCAGAAATACGCTAAGTTAATCCACTCTTTCTTATTATGATACATTAAAAGTGCACTATTTAATTGCATAGATTACTGAGATAAGTCAGAAATATATGAGAAAAACATATGGTCTATTGCTGTGTATCAGTATTGTCTTAATGGTTTTATGAGTATACGCTCTGGCGTACTCTTGATTTACCTCACAAAACCATTGCTTAAACTAGCGTACTTCTGCCATATCAAAACAAATTATATATTAACCCAGTGTACTTTTAACCTATCTGAATAAAGTGTGCATTAATCTTAATTACGATTATACTAACCAAAGCAAATGTTTTATTTAGCAGGTCAAGGTTACGCTGAATCAATATGCAATAAATTATGGTAGGTCAAGAGTAGGCTAGGTTAATATATACACTATTAGGGTAGATAAGAACTAAGCTGGTTAATTCAATGGTTTTGGTACGAAATTAATTTTCAATTTAAAATTCATTCTTGTTCTTGAAAAAAGGCATAATACTTCAGGTCAGTATACAGTTTATGGTGGTAGGTCATAAATACGCTAAGATAATCCACACTCCTTTTTATTATGATACATTAAAAGTGCGTAATTATATTATATCGATTACTAAAATAAGTCAGAAAAACTTGAGAAAAAACATAATTGTTTTATAGTATAGATGCAAAAAGAAAAATTAAAGGCGAGAAATAAGATGTAAATAAAAACATTTATCATAAAACAGTCGAAACGTAGTTGAAAGAAGTAATTATCAATAGTAAGGATCTGTATAATTTTGCAATCATCGATTAGAATGAGTTGAATTGATCTCAAACCGTCAATGTTGGTAGTTAGATATCATCACTTTATGTACAATTTTATTTAATATAATGTAGGAACTGACAGTAGAAAAATAAAATTGAAATTTGAAAACTACAGCAAAATGTTTATTACAAAAAATGCTTAAAAACAAATATGAACGGAATTAAATGCATAAAAATAGTTTAATTGTGTCAAAAAGCTTCGAACTATCAGAAAATAAATAAAAATTGTACATCGTGAATTAAATAAAATAAATTTCTTTGATAATAATTAAAAATCATTATATTGTATATTAAATATTAACCTCAATCAAATACCAACACAAAACATTATCAGAAGTAATTAGTGAATAAAGATTCTATCAAAAGTTGAAGGTAACTGAATGCATATTCATAATAAATGTAAAGTGCGCTTGACTAAAGCTAATATTATTGGGGTAGATTTAGAATGCATTAGATTATTATATAGTCTTTGCGGTAAGTAAGGATTACGCTAAGGGCTTTAACAGGGAGCTTATAGGATTAATGTAAAAGATTATTGAAAGACACTGGTTGGAAATCTAACTGACAGAAACTAAAGGAAAAATAACTACAAAACAAAATTAGTTAAAGACCTACGGTTGATAACAATGAAGAAACAAAAAAGAAGAAGATGAAGAATGACAAACATTGTTATAATTTTATGTAACTACTATCTTCAATAATGATCTTATCACTCTCTATAAACGCATAGAATATAGTGTAAAAAGTGTTATAATGGACAGAAGTAAAACAATGTAATTGATAAAATAAACAACCTGTATTAATTAAAAACGGTACATTTTTACAATAAATAGGAAACATTTTTTAAAATATATTACAAATAATAATTTAATTGAATTAAGACACTGTGTAATTTCCTTCCTTCGCATTTATTTTTATATGTCAGATGTACTAATTAGTCATTGATAATGAGTACATGGTACTCGAAATGTACATTTGACATATAAAAATAAATGTGAATTAATTGTTATTTTTGTAATTCCTTTGAGAATGGTCATCATTGACCAAAACACGTGTCAGGAAACTGAATATAACAATATGAAACTAAACAAGTGTTTTAATTTAAAATTACCTAATATTATAATTTCGTTTCATCAAGAGTGCAGTGAAGAAAGTATATACCGTATATATTAATTCGATAATAATCCTCTGTTCCGATCAGAGGAACCTAAAACAGCGATCCAACTACATGCAAAAGTAAATAAAAAGTAAATAAGTAGTGTGAAATATATAAAACTAAAAAAAGGTGAAAATAACGAAACCAATGAGTACAAGAAGAGAAAGAGTACAAGAAGAGAAAGAAAAAAGTGAAGAAAAAGATATGGACAGCCGTGAATATGGACTATAAGGTTTCCAAATGAGCAATAAAAAATAGAAAACGATAGAAGAGCCAAAGCAGCGAAACAATACGTTGGAACAACAACAGGATACAAAACTAAAACAAAGGAAGATGAAAACAAGGACAAAGATAAGGCAAATTTAAATATAGCTAAGAACGAAGGGAAAATGGAGGAACTAAAATGCATGTTTAAAGAGTTGATGAGATATATGGCAAAAAACTCAGAAGAACTAAGAGAAAAGATCAAAAATTTAAAGAAAGAAATTAATAATAAGGAAGAGAAGTGGGAGCTGGAAAAGCAATAGATGTTAAAAAGAAGCGACAACCTGGAAAAAAGAGTGGATAAGTAAGAAAAGCAAATGAAAAAAAACTAATATTATAATCACAGGCTTAGCATTAGAGAAAAACCAAGAATAGAAGGAAGTGAAGAATTTCACATTACATAAAGAAAAACAAATAATACGAGCCGAAGTTGGGACATTCGAAACAAAACAACAAATAATGAGAGCAAAAGTAAATATAAAAGGGTCCAAGATATACATAAATAATGACCTAACACATGAAGAAAGATTCGTACAAAAAAATTGAGAAATAACAAGAGAAGGAAAAGCAAAAGGAAAGAGAATAAGAATAAGATACCGAAAGATAACAATTAATGGAGAGAAGTATAAATTGCTCCAAAAAAATGAATAAGAAAGCAACTAATAGATACAAGAAAAAAAGTTAAATACAATAAAAATAGGAATAAGGAATGTAAGAAGTATTAAAGGAAAAGAAGAGGAATTAATAGAAGAAATGAAACAAAAACAGAAAATCATAATCATAAGTATGGTGGCGACCGTTACTATGTGGTAATGAATACTAAACTACAAATTTTTAGTGGTAAAAAACAGTAAGTGCGTTAGTTTAGTATTCAGAGAAAACATAACATACGAAAAATATGGGGACGGCAGAACAATGGAAATCAAAATGGAAGAAACTACATGGAACATAATTGTGGCATATGCACCAAACGAAAAGGACAAAAAAGAAGAACAAGAGAAATTTTACGAGATACTGCATGTTTAAAGACAATAATTATACTATAGTAAAGAAAGCACAATAGCCATGGGAGATCTTAATGGATACAAAGGCAAAAAAATATACAGGGGAAAGTATGGTGATGAGAACAGAAACGAAAATGGAAAAAGAATTATAGAATTATGTATAGCAAACAACCTCATTATAAATACACTAGAGAAGTTAATCTTTCTTTAATAGACGCAGGAGTATGGAAAGGTGAAAGATGTTAAAGTAACAAGACAAGCTGAAATAGGAAGCGACCAGTACTTGGTAAAAGTGAAAATTAACACAAGAGCAGAAAACTTGAAGCTGCAAATTGAATAAGGAAGAAACTTGGAATGAATACCAATTAAAACTAGAGAAAAGGACAAACAAAATAGAAGGAGCAGAAAGCAAATGAAAAATTTTCAAAGAAATCATAAGTGAAGCATCCCAAGAAGACTGTGGAAGAAGCACTATATCAAACAAACAGGGGAAGAAAAACAGGTGATGGTCAGAAGAGGTAAAACAATTTGTAAAAACAAAAAAAAGAATTAGAAAACTTACATACAAACAGGGAAAGAACAGAAGATATAAAATAGCAAATAAATAAAATAGTGGAACACAAAATCAAGATAGCAAAAAAGCAATTCCGAGAGCAGTTCGGTAAGGAACTGAAAGAAATGTTAACAGAAAACCAAAAGATGTTAAACAATTAAACAAATAAGGAATAAAAGGATACTGAGCCACCCAAGTATAACAGGCAAAAAGGACGGAAATATAATAACAGAAGAAAATAAGATATTAGTAGGATTAAAAGAATACTTTAACGAAATTACCGAAACAGACTCTAATGGAGATGAAGAACAAATTGAAGGTGAAACAATTGGAAGAAACAACGAAATAACAATTGAAGAACTTTAGCAATGAAGATAATAAAACTAAGAAAAGCTCTAAGTATAGATGACATCACAGCCGAAATGATGAAATATATGGGGGGAAAGGGGAAGGAAGAATTCCTGGAAATAACACCATCAAGAATCACATGATACCCGAGGAATGGAACAAGGGAATTGTAATACCCATACACAAAAAGGGAGACACAAAAATATGTGCGACTACGAAGACACTACACTCACAAGCATACCAATGAAATTTACTAAGATAATAGAGGCAAGAATAAAAGATAAATTAGATCAACGGCTGGGAGAAGAGCTACACGGATTGAGAAAAAATAGAAATAAACAAGACTTAATACATATAGTGAGACAACTAAGAGACAAGATGATTAAAAAGGTAAAACAATTACACATATGCTTCATCGGCCTAAAAAAGCACATAGCAGGGTAAGAAGAGAGGGCATATGACATATACTTGAGGGATAAAAGAAGTATAATAAACATAGTTATACAGAAATAACAAAAATAAAGTAAGAATAGGAATTAAGAATCGGAGGAGAACAAAACAGGACTGAGACAAGGTTATATGTATATTAAGCCCTTTACTATTTGCATCATTTATAGACGATGAAATAAGAAATAGAAAACAAAGAGCCGAGTTCAATAAGATTGGGTATAGAAATATGAAGCTACTAAAAATGCAGATATTAATGTTTGCCGACGACATAACATTTATAGCAAATTCCAAAGAAAAACCTGGAAATATATAAAGAGGAGCTGGTTGTAGTGAATCTTGGACGAGGCATTAAAAATTAAATGACTTCTTCAATGGTACCAATGGCATTGTAAGTAGCCTGTACTTGCATACATTTTGATATGGACAAATTTAAAGCATGGTTGAAACATGGTGTTCTAAAGACGTTGGGCAAGGTTGACTGCAATATAGAATCAACTCCCTTCAATTCTCCCATCATAACGGAACATCCATCTGTTCCAATTCAAGTATAGGCTCATGATTAACATCATTATAATTATCATATTACAAGAGACATTTGTTAAATATGTTTAACTGTTTTCCAAATGATTTTTTAAAGTTATATCACCAGCTGTAATTCGAAGCGTAGAATTTCACGAAAATCGCACTTGAAAATATACGCTTGATTATTGGTTTTATTCTATTTATATTTTCTTTGATTTGTCTTGTCTTTCCATATTTAATTTATTACTTATATCGCGTGATGAAGTAATGAATGATTTTATAATGTTTTCCGCATAAACAATTGAATTTTTATGGTACTTAGTATTTTCATGAAACACCACCTTTATCTGATAATTTAGAATATTGGGATACTGACTGAGATACTAATTTTTGTAAAGGTACTTTTTGGTGCAACCTACCGAATTTTGTAAAAAAAAGCAATATTTTCAAAAGATTCCCTTTAAATGATTAGGAAACATTAAAACTAATTTAATAGTCTAAAATGTTTTTCAGACAAGTAATATTTAATATCCTTTTCTTTTTTTATGCATAGAATAGAGTACACAAAAGTATCATTTGGTTTCCATTTACAATTTAAAATTCGAAATTTGTCAATTTCATCAACATTAGTATTACTAAATTTGCCTATATCGATGTAAATTTCAACGTTTCTATATATAGGAGCATACAACTCCTTTTTTTATGTTTTATGTTTTCCTTTTCTCTTACTAGGAACAACGTAATAAAAATCCTGAAGATTCTTCTCCGTTTTCTGCATTATAATAAATTGGTAATTAGTCAGTAACCACTAAAAATTAGGATTTATATGCGACGTGCAAACAGATTCAGTTTGGCAACAACAAGATCGTCGACTAGATTCACCATAACTTAACTTGTTTGTTTGAAATATTGGTAATTTTTAAGAATAAAAAAATAAGCGAATAATTCTTAGGGGGGGGGGTGTAATTACCCAATTACTCCCCCCTGGAACCGCCACTGATCAGGATTACGCTAATAATTTCATTCGGTAGCATGTTCGATTAAAATTTAATAAAGCAACTATATAAAGGTATAGTTATCACATTAATTTTTACCATTAATTTCATGAATTAATTAAATTTAATACGTATGAATTTTAATGTTAAATTCAAAGAGTGGAGGCTGGATTTAAGATTAAAATCTTTAAAAGGCCAGTATTGATTCTATAATAGATATATTTTTGTTTCTTAATGTATGAGTTTCATCGTTAATAATTCAAGACATTGAATTACAGACGAAATGAGCAACGATTTATATAGTAAAAACAAATAATAATTTTTATCATACAAAGCATTAAATATTAATTAATCAAATTAAGTATTTACCGTATAATTACTGTTGCATTTTTCACTACTTGCATGTGTCACCTTGAGTAAGGCCAATTTGCATATGACTGATTTAACTCTAAGGAAAAAAATAAGGGCAAAATTTTCTCTATAGATCAAAAGATCAAAGCCATACGGTACATTTTTAAAGTAGGAAACGTAATTAAATTTCCCTCGTACTTTCAATGACCACAAAGTAGACGTAATTTACGATACACGCCCAGCACGCAATCCACCGAATAAATCCCGTAAAACCACCAATTTCCACCGCCACCATTTTCAGGAGTAATTAACACGCGCGGCCGCCCCGCGCCCATAAACAACGATTCTGTTTTCCCAATTTAAATTAGTGCTAAAAGCATCTTAAATTAATTTATCGACGAGTAGCGCAATTACACCGGCATTGCGCGCGTGTTGTGGGCGGACTTATTTCCAGGCTACAAAGGCTGCCAAATTGGGCCTTCCATCGCCGCATTATTATCGATCCTCCCCCCAATGGAAAAGGTCAAGAACAGCCGTAAGAGACACATTCCGAGGCGCGGAAATGTTAGGGGATTGATGCGTCCATTTCTGCGGGGTTCATGTTTACAAAATATGATTAGGTGCTGGATATAGGGAGAATGTCAAGAAAAGGAAAAGGTTTTGGGACACAGTCTATTTATTGCATCATCAAATTCTAAATAAAAAATAAACGTATTTATATAGTGCCAAAATTATAAAATTAAATTGAAGGTAATCTAAACATTAATTTGAAAACCATGTACTAATCAAAAAAAAAGAAAAATATATTTTATGTTTTCAGCTTAACGTTCGAAGTCGTATTTGTGCAGAACTGGATGTGGGTAATAATTCTGTTAATTTAATTAAACAAAGCTCCGTACCTGTGGAGCCGATGAAATTTCATAAGCTCCAGTGGGAGAAATGTTGTCGGAGCATTTCCCAGTTTATCAACCGCCTTAAAATGGGACGCCTTGCTCACCGGGGAGTTTAAGCAAATAACGTTGAAATTTATATTTGGCGACAACGAGGACAGCGCATTTGTATGCAAATTCTGAGAGCCAATTAAACGAAGGACAAGAATTATTTTTTTATCGCACGCACATCATCGTGATGTAGCACGATATTAAACACTAATAGGAGTCGGTACGAGCACTAAAGGACATTGTTTGAGTGGGGTGTAAATTTTAAAACAAACGTGTATAAATATATTAGAATATCACATCAAAAATGTTTACCCTAAAGTGTACAACAAATCAAGCCATGATAATTGATTTGTGCAAAATTTTTCAATCTTTACTTATGTATGTAACTTTAATTGTATCAATATTTGACTGTCAATAATGAAAATAAAGATGTATTATTGGTTAATTTATCATTCGACTTATGCTAAAATATTTTTGGATTATCTTGATCGTTTTCAACGCTTGGTTTTGTTTCACTGTTTTTATTTAATCTACAAGTAGATTTGATTCCTGGTTATTTTCAAGAAGAACAAGAATTATTGTATCTATTATCTAAATTTATAATGAGAACGCAAACGGTATCCCTCAAGGCTCTATTGCCATGACAGTTATAATCCCAATCCTAACTTTTTCGACCCCTTAAAATAAGATAAGATCAATTATACAATTTTTAAACGAATTTTTTTTGTATTCAGTACGTTCTTACTTTTTGTATGAAAACCTCGAAATTTTAAGTCTTGCAAAAAGCATTTCTTGATTGCAATTGATGATTTTGAACATATCAGATTCAAATTTTTTTCTGAAGCATTAAATATTTTCAATGAAATTCATCCTGAGTAAGAACGGACCCTAAATCAACACTAATGAAGATATTACCGATTTACTGATACTTGCTAATACTTGCTCATATAACAGCCGATAGAATTGGATGGTATCATGGTTATGAAGATCTAAGACCAAGAAAATAGCATGCTAGGTAATCAAAGTTTTTTGTAGTAATTATGCCCGTTTGGAGGGTAATGGCAAGATGAGAAGCAACACATTTTTTGTATGGGGTTTTTTTCGTCTTTTGGTGAAAGGTTCTTTTTGTGCAACATACTCTGTTGTGTGTAATTATGTCATAATTAGCCCGTTTTCTTCACCTTAGATTATACATAACTCACGTAAGAAAGCATGTGTTAGTAGACTGTTTGTGAACTATTTAGAGCTGCTGCATCTAAAGTGAAAATTGCCAAAATGATAGTTAACCTCCGTTAGGAGACAGCACCCTAAGAATAAGAACAAACGTATATCGAATCCAAATTTGACATTGTAAGATGAAGGAAATAACTGGTTACAACTTCAACTTGGTTCTACACAAGCGACGCCTCTTAGAATTGCATCTGATAGTGTTTTCTGTCCTCATCCTGACTCATTGCGGAATCAGCTTTTGTTCTTTTAGCTTTTTCGCTAATTTGCGCGAAATGATAAACGTCTTGTGTGCCGACATTGTGAACGATAAGAAAAGCATGAGAGAAAAAAAAGATTGGACAGTCGCTGAGCGTCAAACAGTTGTATTAATGTATTGGTAGTACGTATTAGTATTTCACAGATGGCGCTGAAAGGGGCTAAAAGGGGTGGGGCGTTAAAGTAATAAGGGAATTGAACGCGTTCGCAAGTAGTAATAGGGTGTTTAGAGTTATGATTTACATATCAAATATACCAATGCAAGAGCAAGCCTTAATTCAAGATGGGTGATTTGGTGGTAAGGGATGACAATGAAGTAGAGAATTATATCTTAGAATTCTTTGCTGATAACTTAAAAGATAAGATGATCCTTGGAGAGACACCATATAAAAAATACCTAAGTGAACTAATTGCAATGGAGGAAAAAGGTAACTCTTAATATGTGTTTATTTTTTAAGTGCAATATTTTAGTACATAAATTGATCTCGAATTATAGAAAATTGAGTAGTTATAAAGGTGTTACTCTTAAAGGCACTAGATGACATCTTGGGGACCGTGTGTTTAGGATTACAATTTCTTAGGTAGGGACGAAGATGTTCAAATAACTTTATTAAATGAGTCAAATGGAGGAGGAAATTATTTAAAGAGGTGATTCCAAAAATATGTATTAGGTTTTGGAAGCATTGACATGTAAAAACTACTCATAGGCTTAATTAGTAAAGTATTTTATGTCACGTTGGAGTTTCTACATTACAGATTTTAGACGGTTTTGTGTAACCCACATGGTAGTATCTTCGGGTTTATAGGACAAAAAATTTAAATGATCAGACAGTAGCAAGTTGTAAATGACTTTGAAGAGCCTATAAAGATAAGGAGAGATACAAAAGGAATTGTCTGACTTAAGAAAGGCAAAATGTTCCTAATCATTCAATAAGAGTTTAATGATACTGGTATGGAGGGAGTATGGCTTTGGAGAGAGATAAGTTCCTATTACTTGATAAATTTGGTTGAATTTTATGTCAACAACTCAGCGAGAACATAAATATTGTTACGTTTTCACACGTTTTACGGATGTGAAAATAATTGCATTTGATTTATTTAAATGAATCGCTAATTGTAACGTTTTCTTATAATATGTCACTTATTTATATCTGTCACTTATTGTTACACACTCGATTCTATCCCCCGAGACTGAGGCTCCCTCTTCTCCGTTCGCACTCTTCCCACGCGTCAGTTTCTCGAAACTTTTCGAATATTATAATCCAGTCGACGTGTCGCTGACGCTCCTCTTCTCCCCTCGCGTCTCGCGACACTGCCCCCTCCTTAGATATATTTCGTACCAAAATGAGTCCTCCGGCACCTTATAATGATACCTGCACTGAGACTCCTTGGTACATTCTAATGTTCGAACAGCACACTAAAATCTCAATCTCAGTATTGATAAAAAGGACTTCCACCATGCCTCTGATTGTTCTTCAGTCCAATTGGTCCAACCCACAAGTTAGTAAATGAAATTAATCCTCAACTCCTTTAATGATATCCATACATCCCTGTAAGTTGGCTTCGGATGAGAGTACTTCTTCGTCACCAGATAGTAAATGATCCTTTTCGGTTAGTGGCTACTAGCATCTAGGTGAACTATACTTCCGACTTCAGAATACTGAGTGCGATATTCCTCCAACCTTCCAAACTTCTTCTTGAAGGCGGTAGCAATTCCTCCTGACATCTTCAAATTGTGGGCCACACAATGGTCAAGACAATAGTCGGGAGGTACTTGGAATAGGTCTCGTTGTTCTTCTTTCGTTACGTCCATCAGAATGCTGATCCATGAAGTCTTCAAATGCTTCCTCGTCGCTTTGTTCAACTACCGTACGAATCACTGCGCCATCTTCTTCGCCAGCATGAGGGGTTTCCTTGATGAGACTCGGGGAATGGTCCAGAAACATCAATTGCGATTCGTTCAAAAGGATTACCAACGTTGTACTGACGCATAGGTGCTTTCCTTCGTTGCTGTGGACCGTTGCTTGCTGCACAAATCACACATTTCTTACACCATTCTCTGACGTCTACCTCACAGTTCACCCAGTAGAATCTCTCCCGAAGTTTGTTTAAAGTCTTTGACATATCTAGGTGTCCATTGTGAATCTCTTCCATCACTTCCGGTATTCTACTCTTTGGAATTATAATCTGCCTTCGTTCTTCGCGGCCTTTTGAATCTTTAAATATGCCCTTAAGTCCTTTATCTAGTACAAGAGAATACCACTGAGCCTAGTATGACTTCAATTCGGGCGAATACTTTGAGACTTCCTCCCATATTGGCCTGGTATCACTTTTCTTCCATGTCCTCAGGAGATTTAGAACGAAGTCGCCCTCTTGGTCCTTCCGGATTTCTTTCAAATTCCAATCATCGCTTTCTACGGCCGTTCGGAGTACTTGACTATTCTTTAAGAATAAAGAAAACACTTTTACTTTTTTATACCACTTTAAGTTTTATTTTTCAGTGACTAGTTTCGACTACACGGTAATCATTATCAAACTAAGTACTTAAATTACGAATAACAACTATTTATATACCTATTACAATGCCTCGAACAGTGGGGTGTACATTAGGTCAACCTGGTCGTTAATGAGGGAAATTCCGGGATTAATTTTCGCTTTGTAGATTTCAAGGGCTTCCAGTAAATCCATCTTACCTCCTTTTTCGGCGAGATGGATTACCGAAAGTACATCCTTGTCGAAAGTATGGTGTGATTCCAATAAGTGGTTTGAAAATGTTGAATTATTTTTCTTTAAATTGAATGACCTCTGATGTTCATTTAATCGTGTTTTAAAATTACGACCTGATTGCCCAATGTACACACTTTTACAATCTGGACATGTTAAACTATAAATACCTGACTTACACATTTTGTTGATGGGGGTTTTAGCATTAAATATTAAATTACAGGTTTTGGTACTTGACTTAAACACTATATTGACGTCTCGTTTTTTAAAAATATTCTTAATTTTATTGCTAATGGTTCCAAAGTATGTAATTGTTTTGTAAGATTTATTTTCTCTAGTTGGGGGGCTTGCAAAAATATATTTACGGATTTCTGACATTTTAAACTTATTAATTAATTTATTTACTATTGAGACCGAATAACCATTGTTAATTGCTATTTGTTTTATGGTGTTAATTTCTTTTTCAAGGGATGTGGGACTAAGAGGGATTTTGAATGCACGGGATATCATTGAATAGAAGCTGGCTATTTTATGTTTGTATGGATGGCGCGAGGAATTCGGGATGATTGCATCTGTGAAAGTAGGTTTCCTGTATATGTCAAATGTTAATTTATTGTTAGTTCTGGTTATAGTTAAATCTAAGAAGTCGATTTTATTATCAGATTCTAATTCTACTGTGAATTTAATTGAAGGGTGTAGGGACTATTCTTTGATTCTGCGTTGTTACAGTGCTTGCAATTATCTGGGCATGGCCTTCGCGACAAAGCATCTGCATTCTTGTGGATCGCTCCAGCTCTGTGTTCAGTGTCAAAGTCAAACTCCAACCATCTTGCGACTTGTCCTTCCCGATTCTTGAACTCAAGAAGCCATTTAAGAGCTGCATGATCAGTTCTCAGTAAGAATTTCCTTCCATATAAATATTTATAGAAGTGTTCTACACACTACTGCAAACAACTCTTTTCTCGTTAAGCAGTAGTTCCGCTCCGGCTTGGACAAAGTTTTGCTAAAATGGCTGATCACTTTTTCTTGGCCATCCTGTATTTGTGATAGAACAGCTCCGATTGCCACATTGCTTGCATCGGTATCCAACAAGAACCTTCCCTCTGGCAACGGATAACTTAGAACTGGTGCGCTGGTAAGTACCTTTTTCAGTTTTTAGAATGCCTCCTGGCATTTCCCATTCCAGAAGAACCGTTGTTTTCCTTCAGTGAGGCGGGTTAATAGTTTAGCGATGTTTGAAAATCCCGCAACGTAACGACGATAATACGTGCATAACCCAAGAAAACTCCGGAGTTGTTGTAAATCCTTTGGGACTGGCCATTCCCTCACCGTTGAGATCTTTTGGCCATCGACTGCAAATATCTTGGCACACCAAACATGTCTTCCAGGATAGTCCTCTTAGTACCGTCTCCATTAGTCTCTCGAACGTAGCGGGTGCATTACATAGTCCAAATGGCAATACATTGAATTGCCACAATCCAGTGCCTACTGTATATGTTGTTTTTTCTCTGTCTTCTGGAGCTACTTCAACTTGCCAATATCCGCTTTTACGATTTAGAGTGGAGAAAAAAGTAGATCCACTAAGGTACCTAATGTGTCGTCAATTCGGGGGAAAAGGATAACTGTCCTTTTTTGTCACATTATTTAGTTGAGTCGATCCGTCCTTCTTCTTTACCAATACCACAGGCGAGGCACACGGACTACTAGATGGTTCTATATTGCCCTCTCTACCCATGTTCTGCACAATCCTATCAGCTTCATCCCGCTTCGCCAGTGGCAATCGTCGCCAGTGGCAATCGTCTCGCTGTCTGTGTAATCGGTCGAGCATTTTCGGTATTAATTTTATGTTGGACGATATTGGTTCTTCCTATTTTTACAATATCAAATACGTCCTGGTATTCCATTATCAACTTTTTTACTTTTTCTCTTTTAGTAGATTTAAAATATTGGGAAATCAACTTTTGTAGTTATGAGTAACTCCTTTCATTGATTTTATTCTCTGCTGTAGTTTTCCGCAATATCAATGAATCAGCAGAACAATGTCCTAGCAGCACTCCCTTCCTCAACTGAACACAATAATAGTTAGTATTCATTATTCTAACTAATACAGTGTTATTGATGCAAACAAGTGTTTTGCCTATTGTTGCTCCTAGTCCCAGTTTATCGTCATCAACGATAGATTCGAAGGTCATAATGTTTTTGTGATCGGATTCTTCTTCCAACTGGCCCTCAATAATTACTTCACTTCTCTACGGAACTGATATTTCTGATGGAAGGGTTACCCGGACTCTACCAATATTCCGTCTGTGAAGTACCATCTTTTCCCAATTAACTTTTAGAATTCCATTCTTAAGATCCAACAAAAAGCCTTTAGTATTCATGATGTCCATCCCGAGAATTAAATCGTCTTCAATGTCAGCTACAATGAGTTGGTGTTGGAATGATGTGTTTCCATCAATGTTTCCATCTACGAAAACCGTATCGACGTGGTGTGACAAGTATGCTACTTTTGCAGTTTTTCTAAAGGCTTGATGTTTATTAGCCGACGGATGCTCCCTTTGGCCGGCTTGCCCTAGTTTTCCGACTTTTCGTTGGTGCAATTATTTGATCTTTCTCTGCATCGACGTTGTGCTGAAGCTGTGGCCTCAAATTGTCTAAGGAAATTACTCCAGGAAGTTTGGCCATCAAAATTAGGTGGTTTCATTTTTATCGAGTGAACAGGATAATTATTTTATTTTCGTTAATTTTTCTCCCGGATTACTAGAATTTTCCAAAACTTCCCTAGAAATTTCCCGCATTTCTTGCTTCATTTTATGGGAATTTTCTGTCATTTTCTCAAATATTTTCTTTTCCACGTGTTCCTGAATTTCAATTTCGATAATTTTCCTTGAATTTTCTAGAAATTTTTCTTCCAGATATTTGAAAAGATAATTTCGTTGTGTCAGGTTATATTGCATGCCTTTTTATGCCAAAATGTTTTTCTGCTTATTGACGAGGAAGCCAAAGCGTATAGTCATCAAATCCTATTTTCAGAAAAGTTGTTATTATCGGCCTAAAGCTTGATTAAAGAAGGCGTTGAAGAATATTAGTTTTTGTAATACTATAGAAAATAGAGAGAAGAAGAACTGTAGTTTTCTACAACCTTCAATAATCAGTGAATGAAAAACAGGCAAAACTGGTGCGTTAGTTCTTAACTGAGAACAGGAAAATTAATGAACAAAAGATCAATTTAAAATTTTGTTTTAATCAAGGCAAGACACCAAAAGAAACTCATGCTATGCTAGTAAGTGTTTATGGAGATCAAGCAGTGTCCTTGAAGTATGTTGCTTCGCCCGATTTCCATAAGGCCGAGAAAGTGTTTTTGACAACCCCCTTAGCGGAAGACCGGCGACCTCCGTCAGTGACAAAAACATTGAGAAATGAAGATCATCGATTAACTGTGCGCATGATAGCTGATGAACTGCAGATTTAGGGATGAGAAAAACGTGTCATATCACTTGACTGACAATCAGAAGCAGGCATATTTAAAGGCTTCACACGTCGAAGCGGTGGATGCAACACTAAACTTCTTGAGCTATTTGGCCTCCTCGGAAACAGGTCAGAACAGAAAAATCACACATCAAACCAATGCTAATCAACTTTTTCGATAGTCAAGGTATTATCCACAAGTAATTTCTACCTGAGAAAACGACGATTATTGCTGCAAGGTACTTTGAAATATTGAATCGTTTCATGAAACGTCTACGCAGGGTAGGACCCCAGTACGCATAACAAGGTCCATGGTTTTTTGCTCACTAAAAGGCTTTGAACTTTTGCGTTTGAATTCCATCCCAAAAGAAGACTTCTTGAAAAGTTTCCAGGACACATATAGCAGATCTCATCGGTGCGTAGTTATGGGAGGTGGCTAGATTCGAGTATATGTCATTCTCAAGGAGATACGTCCTTGTACATATGTACATATCTCCTAGAGAATGATATATAGTCGAATTCTGCCTAAAGAAACTCAATCACTGCTCGGTTTTTGAAACACTCATCCGTTACAGACAACATTTTAATAGCTACGTATAGTCTCTCAACTATCGGAAACCAATGAAACTATACGAGACGAAACGGGAATATTGAATGATGTTCCACACGAAATGTTTTTGAACAAAACTTTGCATTAATTATTAAATCCTCTCATATATGCAAAACATGTTCAGCATTTGTCATCTAGATGTATTATTAAGAATAAAATATGTTACTATTTGGTGGATATATTAATTTGATGAATTTATCTATCTAGAAGCTAGAGATCAAAATTGAAATTTAAACTAAAAGCTGAACCAAATTTTTGGCTACACTTTAGTTTAGTCTTAATATACTATTATCCCATGCAAATATTTCATAACGTAGGACAGGAGGACGCTAGGCTAGTCCTTATATACGTTATATTGGCCTATAGTACACTAGCACAATCATTTGTTTCGTTAGGTACGTCAGCAGTACGCTAGGTCAATATACAAATTATTGGAGTAGGTCAGAAGTACGCTACATCAAGCAATGCTTCCGTGGTGTAGGTCAAGATATTTTATTAGTGTGTTTTATAATATTAGACTTTACAGTTTGCTTTGAGTCTATTGAATATTCAATAAGCAATGTTTGTTTTGTTTTTGATTATAATTCAAAATAATCCATAATTTTAATTGCCCTGCCTATATTATTATTCACCTCGTAAATATGACTAGTTAAATTAGAATAAACTCGATTTCATTATTAATATTAATACCGTACTGTGATTAGTGGTATTAAATCAAATGTGTTAATGCAGACACGCTATAATCCAAACGTATTATATCGGACAACGCCGTTTACCCGATGCAGACCAATAAATTTAAATACACCTATTTGCGATAAATTATCACCGCCATAATTTACGAAAAAAATTCTATCCTCGGCACGCAACGCCGGCATGAAGGAACGTCTTGGCATCGCCTTTAAATCCCATTAGCAAATTGCCATTATTTTTTGTTTGCAGTTGCACACATTTTAATCGATTCGACTGGAAAGCTTCGTGTTTCGCGGCAGTTTCGCGGGGCTCACTTAAATTAGACGATACGCCGCTTTAACGGTTTCGCTAATTTATTTATGCTTGTAAATCGTAATGCATAACGTAATTAATTCGTTGACACTGAAAAAATTGCTGATATTTGTATGCAATTCTGACCCTTTTAGGGGATGAATTATGGGAAGGCGGGAGTTTATTTTTGCAGTGTTGTTTGTTTTAATGAATGAAGATTAATAGATGTTGTTTAATTCGAAAATCTTCTATTCTTGTTGGTGCAATTTGCAATGCGATTGTCCTTAGATTGTAAAAAAAAAGGTGCACATCAGTACCTATCTATCGTGTTTAAATTTTGCAATGTATGTAGTCAGCAATGGTAATTTCTCAATAGCTTCCTAACTTTCTTAAAACTATTAATTAGAGGTTTGTCAAATATAACAAGTAATTATTGAAGTACTTGAAGTGATATATGTTCTTTTTGAACCATTATATTTTGCATGATTTGATGATTGTAGGTGTCAAAAAGTTTCAAATTGTCCAAAATATCCCAAATAATTTAGAAATTCAAACATTTAGGAACGTTATAATAGATGGCCTTCTTCTTGAATCATAAAATATGAATGATTCAAAAAGAGCCAAAAGCTCTTGCCTTTTTTTTCTGCAGATTAGAATCTTTAAGCACTGCAAAAAAGTTCTTCTAGTTTTATATACAATATATCTTTAGTATATTGTCCAAATTGTCCAAAATATCCCAAATAATTTAGAAATTCAAACGTTTAGAATGGATGGAACGTTATAATAGATGCCCTTCTTCTTGAACCATAAAATTTGAATGATTTAAATGGACTTTAGCCCCAATCTCTTCCCTTCTTTTCTTGCAGATGAGTCTTTAAGTACTGCAAAAAAGTTCTTCTAATTTTCTATACAATATATTTTTAGGATATTGTTTGGTTTTTTCTTTTTTCTCTACAGATTTTGTTTTAAGTTTTAAAGTTTGAAATTAGAAGGTTAATTAAACATTGAATTAAATACTCACTTAACCCGTGGTGGAAGGGTTAAGTGAGAATTTAATTCATCGTTAAATATGAAAGGATATTAATCATATTAAATTTTATAGTGATCAGTTGAGCAAAATAGCTCAATTATATTTTAAAGACAATATTTATATTCATCAGGTGCTTGACATCCATGAAAACCACCTTGGCTCTTCTATTCCATATTACTTTTTTGGCTTAAGTAATTTAAACATTCTGAGCGTACTTATTTTCACGTAATATTATCAATTAATACAAATCTTCGTTTCAATAACCAACCAAATCAGATTTAGCTTTTATGGCCATTCACAATTCTTAATAGGATTTATGGATACATAAATATTTATAACGTCCCCATAACCTGAATTAAGATCCTCGTTCGGCTAGAAAAAAAGATGTGTTTAATGGGGCACAAATATAAACATTAATTGGGCCGAAAATGTTTTTATTCGCCATTAGTCGTAAATAGTGCGGATTGATAAATCATCCTTACACACAATATTCATTTACTAAACAACAATTTTATCGCCGGCCGCGCCGTGAATCTGGCTCGTAATTCTAACAGAAGTATATACAATGTGTGAAGGTGTGTATTTTCGGCCAGGAACTGAGAATAGACCGAACGTCAGAAGTTTTGAGCCCGATGCGTGGGCGTGGCGCACTCGAAAAGACTAAAAATCGGGAGCACTAGGCCAAACAGTACAAAGTTGCTAGTGTCTGATATATTTTTCTATAGTTTAAACAACTAGGTGTAAAAAGGTTTTCCAGTTAGGAGTTTCCCAAAATGGTATTAAGAAGATGGCTTAGAAAAAAGAACCAATATTTATTTTTACTGATCGATTTGCCTTATATATTAGCAATGATTTTACTTTTACGTTTCATGTGCCATGGTGAAACCCGTTCGTCAAAATATTTGACCAAAATCATCTATTGTATTTGTTTAATGACATCAACTTTATTATTGTTGGCTCTGTCTCTCAAAACAGCCAAAAGAAAAAATCTACCAAAGATAAATGACATAAATCTTCGATGCCTATGTTTTCTAAGTAATTCCAAAAATAATCATGTCGTATACTGTCCAAATTTCTAAATATAACAATTTAACTTATTATAGAGTGACCTACCTGAAACAAAACTAAACTATATACTACAATTGAAGACAGAGAAATAGTAAAGAAATCTTAGTAGACATTGTTTCAACCCACGATTTATTGTTGTCAAAAAAATTTGTAGGTCTTCTACTATCATCAACAGACGCATAGAGAAAGAAAGTGACAGATGAATCCTTCTAATAGGTTCCTTAAGAAAGATTTCTAGAGAATTTTTTATAACTAAAGGGATAAATGGTGGACGTTTCTTAAAAATGCAGAAAATTTTGATAAAATAGTTGGCTTCTATTGTCTGACCCATCTTATAAAGGTGGTACTTCAGAGGGCATTGTCCGATTAACAGCCCGGTTATGAGGCTTAGATTCCCCTTGCTTAATCCGAGAAACTGTCCGGACCTTACGGCAGAGAAGGCGATGAACCTTCTCGTCAGGTGAGCACTTTTGGCAGTATCTATCCCAGCTATAGAATAGATAGTCAAGCTGCTCTCAGTTGAACTTGCCAGTTCTGCGAATATTAACCTATAGACGTGTGGACAAGCGTTACCATGAAGTACACTCCGTGTTAATGATGAACCTGCATAATCTTGTGTCTCAGTGTATATCAGAGTTAATGGTTTTTCTGCACTAGAGGAATTCAAGACGTCATAAATGACTATGGCTGCTGACACCAAGGCTTTGAACTTTTTAAGGGGATGTGATGCTTTCACTGCATTCTGTTTTTGTCTCTGGCTCGTAGTGACAAGCTGCTCCAGGAAAATGGGGTCTTCATGATACCGAAGGAGATGTTACACACTTACTTTTCCGATCGGTGAGCTGCGTTGGAACCCATTGCACGTACACCTTCCGTGTGAACAATTGTTCACACTGTTTCAACGCTATCATCCACCGTCACCACCAACATTCCCATTCCCCTGAAAAACCATCTGAAAGACGCTGTGAAGGACTGGCCCTCGTCACCTCAGGAGTTCTGGATATACGGAATCCATCGGATTGTTAATCAATGATATCGTTGTACCTATAGTATATACTTAAAATAAAACTTACCATAATCCCACAGGGTGATTTCGTACCTTCTCATTTATATATCCCTAAGACTAAAGGAGTTTATTTGATTTCATCTTATTTAATTGTTCTCGACACTGGACAGAAGAGCTAATATGGTTAAATATGCAAGAAAATACTCAAACAATCAACATAAAGTAGAATTACACAGGGAGTGAATAGCGAACATATTGTAGAACTATTCCGTAGTCAAAGGAACTCATAAGTCGTGTTGCTAAAGAAGTAGGTGGAATCAATTCGTCTTTCTGTTGGATTGATATCTGAAAAGCAGCTTTAACCACATAAAGAAGGTTGAGGAAATGACGGGCTATTTGTTACAAGTAAGGCGCCTGAGACATTTTAAAGCCTAATGATAGTAATACTAAAATAACTCTCCTAGAAAACCCATCTGGTGTCGCTTGTCGATATTAACGTAATCGGAATAAATTTGGGAATCACATGGTAAACTGAAAATAAGTTTGGATTTGATTTGGATCTGTTTGATGGGATGGCATAGAGGTCGTTCCATTTGAGTCCTCATTCCTTGCTACGGTCAAGCCAACCCAAGGCGTTTGAATTGACTTTAGTCATCCCTTTTACAATGTAGATTCACGCAGGTTGGATAACACTGGGCAGTCCAGAAGTACCTGCTCAGCGGTTTCCTCTCCTCTTCACACCTCTGCAGGTAGGACTAGATTGTAGTCCCAGTTTGTTCAGAATGCGATCTTAAATTGAAGTGTCCTGTTAGGAGCCCTACCCGGCCCGCATAACGTTCGTCTGGATGCCTTGCTCGCCAAACCATCTGCTATTCTGTTACCTCTGCTGTTGTCGTGCCTTTCTTGTGATTAGTACTAGTTCCGTTTTAGTTGGATTAATGGATAATCCTTGGTCTATGCACCATTTGTTTACTATGTCAAGGGCATCGCCAGAAAGTAGGATCGTGATATCGTCGGCCTAGCCTACCGTGTAAAAATGTATTCAGTGATTCCAGTAGTTCATCGACGACTTGGGTCCATAGTAAAGGGGACAGCACATTCCCCTTTGGACAACCCGACATACAAGTCTCGTGTCACCTATTATAATATTGACATATTGGATATCCACTGACTTAAGGCCACCGGAACTCCCCTACGTCGATGTGCAGCTAGTATCTTTGGGAAGAAGGTCTTATCAAAGGCTCCTTCTTTGAAAGTCAATGGAGTGATGGCTTTGAAAATGGGTTATCCTGCTTTTAAGATTAGGGATTCAAATTAAGTTCAAACAAGTATCATCTTTTAAGTTGAAAGTACAGTATCTAGGATAAGTTGTTAGGTAAATGATGTGCAGATAATTTGAACAGTAAGAAAATGGACTTATATCAGTGGTGAAATTTTCTTAGATCTTTCCAATATTGGATTACTCGCCCCGCTGAAGCAAAACCAAGGTTCGCATGAAATGAGCAATGACAGCAAGCGTTAAAAATAAAAGAATGCACTTACTAATGCAACGGGTGCAAAATTCGTTTTAGATACATATACAAATAATGTAGGAATTGAAGCTGTATCATTACAAAATTTTGATCAAAAAAAGAAAAAGTCTAAGCCAACATGGAAATGGTAATACATTGCAAAATATTAATCAGAATTAAAAATCTAAAGGCCTAAGCGGGTTTCCTTTGAATGGTGTAATGAGCTTTAAAACTCAGAGGATCTGTTTGCCAAGAGAAAAATATTGGAAGTGATGTAAGAAATTGAAACAGATTTCTGGTAGTCATTTATTTATGCTAAAAATATTCAGCTACAAAAAAACTGGATAAATTTTATAACAGACATAAATGAGTAGAGCTACATGTAACAGGTCTTCAGTGAAATATTCAAATAGTAAGAGAAAGTCTTGCTTTAATATTACGATTTTTTTTAATTTTTTTTTTTATTTTCAGTCACTTCTAATGGGCGATGAGACTCAAACATCCTTTTACCTAGTCCTCTAAACGATCAAACTTCAAGCGTTAAAAACTGAAGAACGCATTTACCATTGCGCCTGATCTAAAATTCGTATTGTATACCTATAGAAATAATGTAGGATTTTAAGCTGTATTATCACAAATTTAGAATGAATAAGAGAAGGTAATCTGCGGTTTTAGTAAGTGCTCATAATAATTAGAACAAAAGTAATGATAAAAAAATATTTATCTCTAGTAACAAAGCAGATAGAGCATTTTACTAATATCCTCAGAAAAATCTTACTAAGAACTGATCGTGCTGGTCTTAAATATATCCTACAATTTCAGAATCTAAGACAAAATATTTACAAAATAGTTCGAAAAGCTTCAGACATTTGTTTTTGATACTGAACACTGAGCTGGAAGGTAAACAGAAGCCAAGATATTGTAGATACTACATCAACGTAGATTTAAAAGGGAACAATACGAAAGATTAACTAGAATACAGAGAAGATTAAGGAAGATCAGAAGAGTGATTCCATTTTAAAACCAATATAATGAAGGAAGCCAACATGAAAATGGATATAAATTGCAAAATATTATTCGCACTTCAAGAAAACTCAGTAAAATTCTCTTGTATTATCTGGTGAACTGTTGAAACATATCTTTGAAATTCAGAGGACTTGCTCCTCAAGAGAAAATGTTTTGATGTCTTGGACATTTATTTATATCAAAGATTAATCAACTAGAAAATATTTAACAGGACACGTTTTATAATAGACATGAATGAGTAGGGCAACAGGCAACATAGAACAGGTCTAAAGTGAGTAAAATATTGATATACAAGGTGTGTTCAAATGAAAAGCGAGCGATTAAACGTAGTCCCAATAAAAACCTTCAGGGATCTGTAAAAATTGCGTATAATGTTTTAAAATGAAATAGAAAAGGTATTGGTAATTGTTAATTAGAAATAACACTGTGGGTATAAATGAAATCTTTATTTACAGTGTACACCATAGGCCAGAGTACAGTACAAGGATTCAATTGATTAACAACCCGAAGGATTCCGTGTCTCCAAAACTAATTTGGCTATGACAAGACTCAATCCTTCACATCGTCCTTGAGTTCGTCATCCGAGTTGAAGCGCTTCCCTTTTAGGTGCTTTTTCTTGGGACCAAGCGCATGAAAATCGCACGGCGACATGTCCAAGTAGTAGGCTGGACGATCAAGCTGCTCCCACTTGAATTTGTGTTGACTCACGTTATCATGGAGTAAAACTACACCCTCCCTGAGCAGCTCCGGCCTTTCCTTCTTGATGGACTTATGAGAATCACAATACACATCAGAGCTAATGGTTGTTCTGTACTCGATAAATTTAACTTAGGGAGCCGAAAGTGGTTCAGGTAAAAACCCCTACAACTTGGACGACAACCTCAAGGATGCTATGAAGGACTAGTTCTTGTCACAGCAACAGGGGATATGGTTAATCAATGGAATCGTTGTGGTCAAGCTTATGGTGTTGAATAAAAACTTCGCTTATATTTAAAGCCGTTTCGTACCTTTTCATTTGAGCATCCCCAGAAGTAAGAGAAGTCTTGCTTCAATTTTGCTACATTTTTCTTTATAACCAGTTATGACACTCGAACGTTCTTTTATCTGGTCCTCTAAAAGTCAAACTTCACAAGGTACAGTCTCTTGTAATTATATCATATATGTAGTGCTAGGTAATCAGCACTACATATATGATTTTGTACGTGTTTTAGTATTGCTTTGAGTCAAAGGCAACCAAATTGTGAAAATTTTCTAGAAAACTCTGGAAAAATTTTTGGAGACAAGAAGCAATATTGCTAGAAAATCTGGTAAATTTACAAAATCTAGAAAATAAATTATTAGGAAATTTTACAAGCGAATTCTAGGAGATGAAAAGAAATTGCTTCACAATTTTGTATTTTTCGAAGAAATTTTTAGAAATTTGTTAAAGAGATTTCTGAAGAGAGAAAAAAAATTACTGGAAAATTCTAGAAATCTAATAAATTTTAGATAATCTGAAAAAAAAAACTAGAAATTTGGTTTTGTAGCAGTGTCTAAAATTAAAAAAATCTATACATATCTTTACTGACAAATATGTACATTTAAATAATAAATAATGGATGAGGTGTTAGTATGTTAGTCTGTCAAAAGGCTATCGACTAGACGTCTTTCTGCCTACAAAATTCTATTAATCAAAGAACTATAAAAAATTTAGGATCTCTCAAAAAATATTTAGAAATTTCAAAAAAAACTTTTATATATGCAAATTAAATATTTTAATTTGTAGTGCAGTATTAATAACAATAATTAATAATGAGGCAAATAAAATGAGTATTTCTGCACTTATGTTTTATAGTAAAACTTTTATGATTATTATGATACAGCTGGAAAATCCTATACATTTGATGACCTCTACATCTTTCAAAGAAAATTTTTGAAATTTGTAGAGATTTCAAGTTTGAAAGAAATTTTGAAAAATTTCATAATTCTGACAAATTTTTACAAATCTGAAAAAGTTTGCATCTTTCTTAGTAAGTTCTATAAATTTAGAAGAGTGAAATGTAGCAGTTTCTAGCGGTCTCAAAAGAAATCGCTGGAAAATTCTAAATCTTTTAAAGAAATTTGGAATACTGAAAGAAATATTGTTTGAAAATTCTATAAATTTCTCAATTATTTAAAAATCCGAGAAAGTTTACAACCGTGAAGATTTGAAAGAAAAAACTCAGACCAGTTCTAAGATTTTCTGGAAAATTCTGCAAAAATTTTTAGTAATTTAGAAAGGAAAAGAAGAGTTTTTGTTAGAAAATATGCAATTCTTTAAGAGAACTCTAAAATACCTTAAAATGTTAAAATCTTTTTAAATTTATGTTCACATGATTGGAAGTTTTTTTGTAATTTTTAATTTGTATCAATGTTTTAAAATTCCCAAAATCGTCGGTAGTTCTCAAGTACCTAAAAATTTTAATATTCTGAAAATGTAAATTTTTGAAGTGGTTGTTACATTTTAAAATAAATTAGTCAAATTTCTGGAAAATTTTATAACCAAATATTGGAAAACGGAATGATTTTTTTAAGTTCTTGGAATCTGAAGAAAAATTGCTAATAGGTCTAAATAAATTAGTCAAATTTCTAGAAAATTTCATGACCATATACTGGAAAACTGAACGATTTTTTTAAGTTCTAGGAATCTAAAGAAAAAATGCTGAAAAGATCTGGATCCTATCAATTAAAGTTTTAGAAATTTGAAAGAGAAATTTCTGGAGATTGTAAGAAATATTTCTGATGAATTTCCGAAATCTGAAAAAATGAAATGGCTTAGAATAACCATTTTAACAATTTTAAGGAAATCTAAAAGAAAACATTTTAGAAAGTCCAAAGAATATGGAAAAAAGTTACTTGAAAAATTTCACCCCTCGAAATGTTACAAAAAAAACTTAAAATTCTTAAGATATAAACTAAGGATCTCTTCAAATTTATGTCCATACAAGTTTCCAAAAATCGTCGGTACTTTTAAAGTAATATATTGTTAGAAATATTTAGTCAAAAGTAATTAATACTTCCTAGGCTACACTAAGAACTGGTATTTCACAGGGTTATTAAAATTATACCACTTGTTGTGTTCCAAGTTTTTATTGGCAGTTTCCTGATACGTGATTCGTACTTCTTAAAAAATGAGTGTAATAACTCGAAACAGGTGTCAGGAAACTGCCGATAAAAACGTGGAACACAACAAGTGTCATAATTTTAATAGAATGGCATATTCTATGTATTAACTAGTTAATAAAATATCACGATTTGTACTTATTTTGTTAATATTTCTGATTGTAAAATGTACAAGAAAGTCAACTAAACTAAACTAAACTAATAACTAGAAGCATTAAGCAAGTTTCTATAATACAAGGAACGATGAAAAAATATCAATATGTAGAGTTTTATAGGTGTTAATCTTCTTATGATTGAATACTAACATCTAAGGAAAGCTCTAGCCTTCTCTGCATTAGATGCAACAGTAAAGACAAGATCACTAAGCATGTATCATTGGGTGATACTCATTCTACTGGAGTGAGAGAGGAATGTCTATAATATATGAGTCTCTCTTAGCGCAGTTCTTTTTTTACTAATGCCTTAGCTTTGTTGGACTGCTGCAAAGAAATTAAGATACATTCAGGGTCTGACCTGCCTTTCTATTAATTAATTCTAGGTTATTACCCATCCTTCAACAGCTTTAGCTGCAAGAGTGTTTTACGTCATTGGTGAGGAAAAGAAATCTTGACCTTGCAATATTAGAAGACAACAAATTTATTATTAGTTCTAGCCTTACCTAGGTAGAATGCAACATTGAAGAGAAGAATACTAAGGATGTATTACTGGGCAATACTCGTCTATAATATGTGAGGCTTTCTTATCGCTTATCGCATTTCTTGTATTTGCCAATGCCTCAGCTTGTTTGGACTGCTGCATTGAAATAAAGATAGGCACAGGGACTGCTTTGCCCTCCTATCAATTAAATTAAAATCCAAATAATCCATTATTGTTACACATCCTTCGTCAGTTTTAGCTGCAAGAGTGTTTTACATTATTGGCGAGAAAGAAAAACCTTGAATTTGCAATATTAGAAGACCAACAACTTATTTTTTAGCTCTAGCCTTATCTGAGTAGGATACAACATTGAAAAGAAGACCAAAAAGCATGTATTGCTTAGCAATTCGTTCTAGAATATAGAGAAAGGGATTTCTAGAATATGTGAGTCTTTCTTATCGCAGTTCTTGTGCCTCAGTTTGGTTGTACTGTTGCAATGAAATACGTACAGCGATTTATTTGCCTTCCTAACAATTCATTTTAGATCCAAATAATCCATTATTGTTACACATCCTTTGTCAGCTTTAGCTGCAAGAGTGTTTTACGTCATTCGTGAGATAAAAAAACCTTAACTTTGCGATATTAAAAGACCACAAACCTATATTTTGTTCCAACCTTATCTGCGTATATGAAACATTAAAGAGAAAATCATTTAGCATGTATCACTGGGCGATATTCATTCTACTAGAGGTGAGAGTGGGCTGTCTAGAGTATGCGAGTCTTTCTTATCGCAGTTCATTTGTTACACATCTTTTGTCACCTAGGGACCACTTTAGTGCTTTAGCTATCAAGAGGGTTTTAAGTCATTGGCGAGGAAGAGAAACTTTGACTTTGCAATATTAGAAGATCATAAACTTATTTCTTAGAGATGTCTTCTAGAGACAACTGTACTTCTGTTACCTACAAGAGCTCAATTAATTTTAGGTTTAAATAATCCATTGTTGTTACACATCCTTTGTCACCTACGGACCACTTTAGAACTTTAGATATCAAGAGGGTTTTAAGTCATTGACAAGGGAGAGAATCTTTGAATTTGCAATATTAGAAGACCATAAACTTATTTATTAGAGATCTCTTCTAGAGACAACTCTACTTTTGCTACCTACAAGAGCTCAATTAATTCTAGATTCTAATAATCCATTATTGCTGCACATGCTGTGTCTTCTATGGATTAGTTTAGAGCTTTGGCTATTAAAAGTAGTTTATGTCATTGCTTATGAACCTTGACTTTGAAATAATAGAATTTCATAAACTTGTGTTTTAGAAAAATCTTCCATATTTAAAGGTAAATTATATGATAAGTAAAAACTATTTTTAAATGATTTTAACTATATTAAAAATAATTCAATTACACTCTCATTATAGGAAGGAGTAAAAATTCTATTTTTGATATTTAAAAAAATGTCTTTCCATACATCTAATATAAATTATTAATTATTTTTTTAATAAGAAATAAATATTACATTCCTTAAATATATAAATCTACAAGTATTTATTTTTCGATTTAGAAATACAATAATTTAAAAAGCTAATCTAACTTATCGATAATACTTTAAAGTCGTGGGGGCCTCCATTGAATATTTCAGCAGTACACTACTAGGGGTGATTTTTCGCGTAAGGGAGGCCGTGATTGGTAACACTACAAATACAGATACCTAACTAATCCTGAGCACAATTACAACATTTATTATTAATTACAAGGCTTATATAAAAACTTTTATGAATAGCACGTTTTATTTCTCGTACACACACCATTTTCATTCATAAATTTTATCGCCGGCCATAAATTTCCAACGACCGTCGGCCGGCTACAGATTCCTACAGCGCCGGGTGGTGGGTTTTCGGTAGCTACCCCTAGCGCGGTTTAGGGGGCGGACGTTAGATGTCGCGCGGAGCTTCGGGACACGCACCGGCAGTTATCGACCCTCTTTCGCCCTGTTTTATTTTCTTTAAGTGGGAACGGTCTTTGTTTCCACTGTACTGAAAACTGAAGAAAACTCAGCTCCGACTAGTTATAGGATAAATGGATAATAGCGATTAGAATTAGTTAAGAAAAATAAAATTTTAATAATTAATTAAATAATAAAATGTATTAAAATCCTTTAGTTCGTTGTAGAAAATTAAATAATAATTTAAAAATACGAAAATCTAAATTATTCTATAATTAATTAATTTAATGGAACGTTAAATTGTTTTATAAGATGAAATAATTGCTTGATATTGATGCATGTAACGTTTTTTCTAATAAATAACAATTTAGAACAATACCGGACATTTCACTACTATATTTTTATTTTGACAGTAAAAATCATTGGTACTACAATTGTTTCTACTGGCAAAATAAAAATATAGTAGTGAAATGTCAGATATGGTTCTAAATTGTTTAAGTACAATTTATTTTGCAAACATTATTAATATTCTTATGTTGAAAGTAAAAAATACATCGATTTACATTAATTCTAATTATACAAGTATATATGTATTATAGTTTGTAGACTTTATAGATACTTTAGCCAGGTCTCAATAATATTTTCGTTCGATTAAGAAAATGCAGTAATTTGTAGACAGAATAAGTTATCTATGGTTTCCTTATTTCGGGCAAGAATCGGAACTAAATTAGAAAGAATAAAAATCGTGTATTGATCTGAATTAGAAAAATAAAATTCTTGGTGAAGCTTTTAGTTTCCTAAAACTTTAACCCTTTAACAGTGTAAATTAAATATTGATTTTAACCCTTTAACCTTTAGTATTATTACCTTAAAAATATAAATTTATTACATTCTTTCATGATTTGATTATGTTTAGATCTTGTTAAGAATTAGATTTTACCATAAGCATGTAATATAACTATTGTGTTAATATCAATAAAACGGACGATTAACGTAAAAAACTGCTTCTCAAACAAAAACCACAAGGAGCGCATGCATTTTTATACCCTATAAAAAGAGCGATAAATTTAAACGGATCGTTATAAAATCATAAAAGAGCCGCGTTAGTGGCCATTATTTCTTCGGCCGTTTTAGGCAACCAATTGCACACGATTTATCGGTGGGGACGGTACCGTCGCCCGGCCAATTGTCCGGTTTACCTGTCGTCAGCAAAGTTTTGACTATTAGAAACTAGATGGGACAATCGCTAATGCCGGGCATCCGGTCCGGGATTTTATTATGGCCGCGAGAAAACATCCGATCGGGAATGGAATGTTTACAGGCGCTCCTTTGTGTGTTAAACAGATAAAAAGGAGTTCTATAAAAATCAATGCGCGAATACTTATATGTATCTTATCATGGATGCAGGCGAAACTATCCAATAGTCGATTCTATTCCTCCGATACAATCTCGACTTCTATAAAGGACCCGATCGAGTAGATACCATTCAGCTTCCTGAAAGGGCTTTACAATGGCTGCACAGACATTACACCGCCATTCAATTCCTGTTCAAATTCCTGCCAGAGCGACGCCCGGATTCCGGGGCTTAGGTCGGGCGTCTCGTCGCCTCCTGCACGGGGGGTACTGTGACCCTGCACGGTCCTTATCGGATGTATTCTCTCTAATATTTAACAAAACCGTCGCTCTTAACGTATTCACGCAAAACTTTCTTCAAGACGATAACAACAAATATTTTTCCTGCAGAAGATGCCTCATAATCAAGTAGAACTACTACTCATCCAGAGTAGTATTTTATTGATCATATATATGTGATTAAAATCAAATCTATTGATTAAAAAACTTTAGCTTTACAAAAAGGCTGTAACTTTTAAAAACTTCCGAGAATATATAAGAACATATAAAAAAACCTTGAAACCTAGATTCAAAAAAACACTAAACAAATTTTTTGAAAGTAAGCCTATCCTGTATATTCTGATAGGTACTTAAAAACATTCTTATTTGCCCAGGTAATTAAGCTAAACAAATCAGAAAAGATTATGCATTCAATAAATAATCTCCAAGCTATTGAAAGTAATTTAAAAATTAATTGGCATGTACAAATTTTAATTTAATCAATTCCGAAAAGTATCTATTGTCTGTTTTGGATGATAGGGTTGAGGTTAGTTCTGTACACACCAATTTTCCAAAGGCATACGTCGAATATGTACCAATAAAACTACATTTGTTAGGTTTTAGTGGTGTAGTTGTTGGATAGTTAGAGTTGACTATAAATACTGACTTTTCCAAAAACGTTCGACGAAGTAAATCCCAAAATTTTGCCAGAAAAAAGCTAGTTTTGTTGGGTTTTAGTGATGTACTTGCTTGTTAGTTCAGTTTAATTTTATTTACGTTGATATTTCCAAAGAATTCAACAAAGTGAATCCTTTGTTTGTTTGTGTTTTGAGTTTTTATGATGGAATTGTTGGGTAGTTTAGGTTAATTCTACATTCACTGACTTTTCCAAAGCGTTCGATTAAGTAAACTACATTTACTCTTCACGACATAATTATCATTTTCTTTTACAAAAAGTACCTTTTTTGTGATTTATTGTTAGAGTTGATAAATATTTAATCTTGATTCTATATACACTGACGTAATAAGGCATTCGGTAGTGTAAACCA
This sequence comes from Ontholestes murinus, assembly GCA_963969525.1. Lineage (NCBI taxonomy): Eukaryota > Metazoa > Arthropoda > Insecta > Coleoptera > Staphylinidae > Ontholestes > Ontholestes murinus. The sequence continues at coordinate 59,550,546 of OZ018392.1, read as the reverse complement.
CAAGAGTGGTAAATTTATTGGAGTTTGGTGATATAAAGGACGTCCCAAAATTAACGCAAAATTATTATTAACTACAAATCACAGTTTTTAGTCTTTAGATTATCATTACTATTGGATCTTAAAGTACCTAGGATATGGATTTATTGGATAACGCATCGTGTACATGGCATCCACGGCTTTTCTGGCACAGATGCCCTCTATTGTCATAATTTTCCATGACCATTCTGCATAAATGTAGCTGAATTTTGTTGATGCAGCCTTTAATTTCCTCCTGTAATGCACGGTTGGTTGTGAGCTACTTGACATTGAACTTCGACTTCAAATAACACCATAAATAGAAATCTAATGGTGTTACATCTTACAATTTAGGGGCCAATTCTGATCCCCGAAAGGAGTGAGTATTGAATTGTTTCAAGGCTCTATGACATGTGGCACCGTCTTGTTGAAACCACATATTGGCCACATCAATACCATCCAATGTCTCATGCAGTAATTGAATTGTTTTACGGCTTGTATGACATGTGGCATTGTCTTGTTAAATCCACCTATTTACCCACATCAATATCATCAAATGTCTCATGCAGTAATTGAATTGTTTTAAGGCTTGTATGACATGTGGCACCGTCTTGTTGAAACCACATATTGGCCACATTAATATCATCCAATTTCAGCAGAAAGAACTGAATCATGACTCGATATCGAGCCCCACTAACATTTACTGCTTGACTTGATGACAAGTATGGGCCAATGCCCAAAATCTGAACTAAAGACACATTGTCGATGCATTTGTTTTTCGATAATCACACGTAAATTCTTCGAACACACAGGACAATTTTGGCGATTAACCAAACCATCAATATGAAATTTTGCTTCATCTCTTAGGATGATTTTGCTCAAAAAAATAGTACCTACTTGTTGGTATTCGATACTTCATTCAATTTTGTAAGCATGGAGACATAAAATTTTGGAAAAATTATTAATGAGTTGAAGTTGATGTTATATACACTAGTTAGTTTTTCAAGGCGTTAAATAAAGCAAAACACAAGTTTTAACTAGAATAACTACGTTGGATGCTTGAAGCCATAACTTTGTGATACATATTGAATCAGGAACTTTATCAAATGATAAATAAAACATTTGATAAAGTTCCTAGAATAACTACATTTGTTGGCATTAGTTATGTAATTGGTAAATAGCTCAAGTTGATTCCATATACATCTACATTTCCAAAGCATTTACAAAATAAGTCACAAGAATTTATTACAAAAAATACGTTTTTAAGGGTTTAGAAATTAAGTTGTTGGTGGGGTAGTGCATGCATTTTGCACGTTAATCACACAGGAAGGGATTGCCGCATAGCCTCTCCTACCCAAATCCGATTCTCATCTCCGCGACTCACAGTGGGCCAAAGCATGAAAAAACCTGGCCAAAATGAAGAATAAAAAAAACTTTGATCTGGCCAAGTTAAACTAACCCTAAACAGTAAAAAGTAGCCGTTTTTAAGCTGCAATTGGGAGTGTTCTACAATCATATTCAGAATTCTGGCCATGATTTGCGGCTTCCAACAATGGATTGCACTCTAATAGGTAAGTTTTACACATATACACATGAATATATTGAATATATTCATCATAAATTTCGCGTTGCTTTGAAGATTATTTCCGTATTGTAAAATATTTACAAATTATATAACTTGCCTAGTTCGTATTTGTACACAGAATATGGAAAACCAAGAAGTAGCTGCTAATACCTGACAATAAACATATAAACTCGACTTTACTCAGCACGCGCTGAAGCCGTGGACTTAATGATGTTGAAGTTGACATTTGGATAAATCCAAAACGCGATTTTGTAGGCCTATTCTGTTGTAACTTTTGAAGGAGACCTCTAAAATAGCCTATCCAAGCAAAAAAATCACTCGTTTGTTTTCAAACTGTTCTTGCCAAAATATAAAAATAAAACACGAATTGTCTTTTTGTATGTTAGACGTTGAAGCAAAAAATGCTGTTACAGAAACTGCATCGTTTTGGCGATGTTACATTTGCACTGCAACATCCAAAAATTTCCACAGCATCGATCCATTTGCGAGTAGACAAATTAATGAAAAGTACCTTTGTCTCGGATTTCTTCATTACATGCATGGATTAGATTCATGGAGTTGTTTCTAAATGCAGCTTTGACGAGAAAGGGTAATCCCGCTCTGTAGAGCAGAAAGAACACGACGCAAACCTTAAAGCAGCCATCAAGAAACAATTTTCTCAACGCCTTGGTTTTGATTATTGATATGCTAAAGTCACATCGGAAACGTACCAGTAACTGCCGAAATATTGCTCATAGATGAAAACATTATAGCGATGAGCGAGGTTTTCTTACAAGCGATGTCGAACGGGTGTGCCATCAATATGAAGAAATTCAAAAATTATAGTCTCGGTGTTGCGATGCGTTATGTTGAATTGTACTCGTAGTATCCCACGCCAACTTCCCTAAACATTGTGTTAATTTACGGTTACGAAATCATGGAAGTTTCACTGCTTCCAATTGATAAGTTATCTGAGAAATTATTGCCTGTACCATATTTAAACGAAAATATCGAAGGATGTAATGAGAGCGATGACGAAGTGGAAGAAGGTGATGACGATTGTGATTTTTGAAGTTACACAATTTCTATATGTTTTTGGAATATATTTTAGAAAATTTACTCTTTTTATATCATATACCAACAACCTAAATATATCCGTTTTGGGAGATCAAATCAGAGCTACATACCTGATAAAGGATTTGGGTGTGATGGTAACGTCACCTCGGCAAACACAATGTTAAGAAACCTCAGGCTAAGCCTCGAAAACTGGACGGAAATAATGTTGACGACTCCAGAAACGAATCAAGGAACTACCAGCTGGTAGACCAAGGGCGGATAATGTATGAAAACACAGCCAAGAATTGCTAAAAATAAAGAACTGGAAATGTTTAGCTAATGACGTAAACATTAGAGCCAAAGCATCCAGGAGGCAAGGGTTCGAGATGGCGTGTAGTGCCATCGAAAAAGAAGAATAATATAATGGGATGTTCAAGTTGATTCTATATACACTGTTCTTTCTAAGATTTTCGACAGAGTAGATTACAAGATATTACTAGAAATACTAGGTTTGTTGGGTTTTAGTGATGTACATGCTTTGTAATTTAGGTTATTTTTATATACATTAACATTTCAAAAGCGTTAGACGGAGGAAATTACAGGATTTAAACGTTCGGACAAGAAACTGTCTAAACACCTAAAAACTACATCATTTGAATTAATCAAACTGTATTTTTTTTTTCGCGCAAAATGTAATGATGTACTTCTCCTTGGAAAAGTCAGTCTATAGTTAGTCTGCCAAGGTGATGTACATTATTACATTTTGCTCGAAAAAATAAAATTTTGTTTAATTTACATGATGTAGTTTTTGGGTGGTTAGACAGCTTCTTGGCCGAACGTTTCAAAAAGGTTATTCGATATCAAAATCTGTTCTTAATTCATCAGTAGTACCCACAAACTTTTCCTTAAGAGGTCGGTTGCATTTCTATTATTCATCAATGTCCTTCCAACAGCAATAAGCTATTCTAAATTTGTTTATATACTGATGATCTATTTAATCTATAAACATGACCTTGATAATGAGGGCAGAAAAATTAGCGTTACTGTAAATAAGAAACTTATGAATAGAAGATACAGTTGATGCGTTTTGAAGATTTTCTACTGTATGATAACTACAATAAAAATTAAGAACTTTTAGATTTAAGTAGAAGGTACAATTCACTATTAGGTGTTGTAACTAAAACACAAACTTTCAAAGAGTATGCTTTTATTTTTCGCAACAATTGTTTTGCCACACTGTGGCTTCTTCAGGCAAATAATGGTACATTGGAAACAAGGGTTGTGTATTTATACATTTGTGAGTGGGGGTGGTAAATTGAACAAGTTCAATAATGGGGATTTTGACAATTCAGTTTGTTTATTTAGCAGGTGTCCTGTTTCTTTTCTTCTAGTGATTTCCATGAATTCTAGGGCATCCAATTTCCTTCCTTTTCTTTCAAGGTGTAGTATTGTTTCTTCTTCAAATCTATGATTTTCTGCGATGAGGTATAATGAGGCAAATGATGATTTCTCTCTCTTATATTGAAGATCTTTTTTATGCTCTTCTATCCTATCCGTTATAGATCTCCCGGATTGTCCTACATATATTTTGGGACAGTCACAGCAGTTTAACATGTAGATTCCACTTGGATTTTTAAGTTCGGTTTTGTCTTTATTGTTTTTTTATTAATTTTCCTAAACTGTTTGATGTTTTGAATGACGGTGTTAAATTATTTTTTGAAATAATTTTGCTTATAATGTGGCTTTCTAGTCCTATATACGTTAATGAAATATAATTTTTATGTGATTTTAATTGTAAGTCTGGATAAATTTCGTTAATCGTGAGTTTTCTCAAAGCAAAATGCTTTCAAAAAATAATTTAACACCGTCATTCAAAACATCAAACAGTTTAGGAAAATTTAATAAACAATCAAATTATTAGAAGGTACAAGCACAAAATTTCAAATATATTGCTTAAAAGTCATTATACCTTAAGGCCTCTATTCATTACATACAGTTAATACCTGATCTCCATGCCAATGGGTGATCGAAAACGCTTTCTTAACGGAGTAGTGATGACACAAAACGGAATAAAACAGAATACGAACGAGAAAATGAAACATATTTAATATATATTTTGCAACTTACACAAAAAATTATACCTGAAGTAACGTAAATTATTTCGAACTATGAAATAAGCTGATAGTTTTTACTTCCAAAAATATTGCGCACCTCCTTATTTTAGATTATAAAATTATATTTCTTTGTAGATAGAGTAGGATGGGCGAAGGGGGTAATTAAGGAGCTAGCCAAGTCACTTGAATCTTCTGGAGATTCATTCCAAAAATCGGGTTTATGTTAGTAAACCAAATCACTTTTAACATTCAAACATTTCGAAACTACAAAAAACTTAATCGACCAGCTGACACCAAATAGTATTTCACAACAATGCCAAATATTTTGAAATAAGTAATTGTGGAGGCTTTCACTTCGTGATACATTTTGATAAATTCAAAATAATCAAACAATTGTTTGATAATGACAAGCTCAAGTTGTCGAAACTATAGTTACAAGTGTAAATAAAAAGTGATACCAACAAATTTAATTGTTTATTTATTTTGAATTTACCAAATATTTTGACTTTAAGAACAACAGTATATAAATTAAACATTTTCTTGCAGTTAGGAAAAACCGGTTAGGATCAATTGAAAACATATCATGGTTTCTTGATTTGATCATCTCGACTTTTTTGTTAAGGAATCATTTCAATAATCGACGTACTTGGAAGAATTGTAAGAACGAATTTATCAATTTTTGCGAAACATCTTGATAGATTCGTTGGAAGACTTCATAAGCGTGTAGTAAGTGCTAGTCGATACCATAGTTCAATGAAAGTGAACACCACCTTAGTTCTGATTTCAACTTTGAAGAAAATCTGTTTCGACTTGATCAGTGACCAGTTCGTAGGCCGACCAAAACCTTAAGAATCACTAAAAGGAAGACACATTGTGGTGAAGGTTCTAAGACTTGGGATCGTTTCCAAATGAGAATTTATAAGAGGGTTATTGATCTTCATTCTCCTTCTGAAATTTTCAAGCAAATCACCTCCATCTCGATTGAACCCGGCGTAGAAGTAGAGGTCACCATCACCGACCCATAAACATACTTTTAAGATTTAACTTTTTTTATTAAACATTTAAAGTTATACATTGATTTACACGATATATTTATTTGTACATAGGATAGGGCAAGAAGAAAAATGATTAAATAATAACACAACTTTTTAGAGGGTTGCTTATTTGTAGATCAATGTAATGAGACAATCGTAGCAGTGTATCTACAAATAAAGCAAAACTTTAAATAGTCTTGTTTTTATTTAATAATTACATAATGGAGTTTCGCCAAGTATCAGCCTCATCAATCCAATAGTAGAAGGAATAATCAAATCGATTGATTCAAATCTTCTTGATGTTTTTACTATGGGATTCCACAAATTAAATGAGAAGATTTCGTAAATAATTTTATTGTGAAGGACTTATTTTTTTGACAATTTCTACAATATTAATGGAAAATACAAGAGTGGCCATTTGTTTTACAAATGAAACAATGCCTTTTGAACACTACATTCGCTAAAGGTCCTCTGTTGACATTTAAACGTTTTTGGAGAACGTGACTTAAAGATTTGCATAATCCTTTTTGGCTTATTAACAAGTATTGCGGCAATCTCGTTCGAATCCGTTGTTTGAGGGCTGGGATTGTCATGGGTGGATCAATTTGGAAGAAGTGTATTTTCAGGTATTGCCATAAAAAGAAGTCCAGGACTCGGAAAACTGAGGGGGCCAATGGATATCCCGTTGCGAGGAATCACACTCCCAGGGAACAAAGCATATACGACATTCATGGAGTGTGGCTTGTTGCCCCATCTTGCTGGAACATCATATTCATTTACTGGAAAGCGGACGAATTATGGTGTGAGCAAGTTCCGAATCATTGCTACGTATGGCTGCAAATAAATTAATTATTGTCAGGTGTTCGGACGGTTTTCGCACTACCATCAAGTTTTTACATGTCGATCCACTTTCTTTGAGGTTGTTTATCCACTTTGTAACAGATTGGTTGCACGGTTGTTGAAATGCCGTCAAACGACCGTCGCGATTGCACTTAACTCTCGCCATTTTAATAATACTCTTAAATTGCGTAGCCTTGTTATTCACCCGTCCAAAGATTCATTTTAAACTAAATGACAAACCATGCAGGTTATCACAGATTAGCAACTGATGTTTCCACTATTTCGCCACGAGCTGCTAACCCCACTTCAAATCTCTCCGATTCACTTGTAGACCCTCTACATAATCGACGTTAGATCAATGTACTTTGAAGAGATGCAAGAACGAATAAGGAATGCAATTGCCAGGATTTCACCAAATATCTTGATTGGTTCGTTGGAAATCTTCTTTTAGCATTTTCCTAAATTCTAATCAGCAAGTTGACACCATGTAATTCCAACAAGACAGAGCATTAGTTCATTTGGGAGCATTAGTTCTTTAAGCAGCATTTAAATGCAACATCTTTTTGTCATAGAACGAAATAAGTTTTTATGTCGCTGTAGAAAATAAACTAATATCATTTTCTTTTCTCATCTTTTTAAAGATGGAAAGAACAATTTAGGTCACTTGGTTTAAATCTGCTTCACCTTGATTTTAATTAAACATATTCATTATTTTCAAGGAGAAAACGCAGAGTACTTTAAATACATCTTGTTTTCCCGTTTTATAAAATTATAAACAACATGCTAAAATCTGTTAAAATTATAAGACTACTATATTTTTCAATATTATTACGTTGGCATAGATTTTAGTCACTAATAATGCTACCTAAAATATAGCCTTGAATCTCTTAAACCAATAATAATATACGAATTGGTTTAAGATATTTGAAAAAATAAATTATGTTGTAATCTCGAAAAGAAATTATAATTTAAAGTTGTGAAACCTGCGGATTGATGAACTTTAATTCATATAGCCTTGTGCTTATTTCACACCATTCCCCAGATAGTTGGACGTTTAAAAAAAGTATTCTGAATCTCAAAAATGAATGATAGAAAAAGTAGAATATAGATGCATATAGCCTTATGGTAAATATTAAAGTACCAATAATGTATTCTCTCTGAAATTGAAGCTCACAAGAACTCCAATTTTATCTCAACTACTTTTCTGATGATTTTTAATTATTTTAACTGGTAACCTATTATTCACCTAGACTATATTTTTTGCTGTAATATATCGTACTCTTGACCTACAACAATAAAGTTGATCTGATTTAAATAGAATGTTGGGTGTTTAAGTGTTGGATCCTAGATAGAGATCTATTCCATGGAGCTTTATAAACTCGTAGCCCAAAGACTTAGTTAGGTTGGTCAAAATTTTTGTATGTTAAGCATCAGTCAGGTAAACATCATCATTGGATGGAGGAGGTTGATATTGAGCACATGCAAAAAAGAAAAAGTTGATCTCTTTTACCTTCAGTACAATTTACTTTAACTGAGTTAAACCTGCTAAACTGCGAAACCCTGTATCGGCTATATGACAAAATTTGGTTCTAACAAGATTGAGTATAGCAACTTTTTAGACCACTGGATTAGACTTAGCGGAGCAGTATTTGAATGAAACGTTTTCTTCTGAATAGGATAGAATGGAAATGAAGAATTGAAGGGTTAGAAAGTTGACTTGAATTAATTGTATGGATAAAGTTTAAAGCTTTTTAAAGCTTTTCGTTATATACATCTTCATTTCGAGGACTTTTATTAGATCGTTGCTTACAGACTTAACTAGATCGCTCTTGGTTGTACGTATAAATTGCGAATCTGAGATTTTACAAATTAGTAATATATTTTTGAAATCTCGTATCGTGATCATTATTTTCGTTTAGAATGATTACCAAACATTTATTAAAACCTTATCATACATAGTACGCTTTATCAGAAGAGGCTAACTGAATTTACGGGACGTGTGTTGGTATAATACCAAACAAACACGTTCCTTTCGAAGGTGATCCCGCCCGCTGGACCAGCAGTTATGCACAGCCACCCCCCCTATCAAACACACTCGCCGCACCCAATTATCCCGACAGATCATCATCCATCCCCTTATCGCGGGTCCACCCCTTTGTCTTCCTTTTCCCATTACGCCCCCGGGGCTAAAATATGTATCGGGCCCCCCTCATAAAAAATGCCCCATTAAATTTATCGCGCGTTCATGCTAATGTCGAGTGGAGTGGCAGTTCTGGCCGCAATGGCCCTGCGGATGACACCGTACTTAGTAAAATAACCGCCGAATGGTCATTTACACTTTTACGGCGTCTTTCGGCCTTTCGGGGCCTCCTTCGCACGAACGAGGAGCAGATTGTATCGGGACCTGCCTTCGGTGGTGGTTGCGGCGGCCTCATTTTTATGTCCCGATGAAAACGCCATATAATGAGGTGGCGCTTTTATATTGTATAAAGCGCGTGCCCGTCCCAGGGCTTATTTGTTTTCAGTCACCTATTCGAGCTTTTATTACTCCCTTTACGTTTGAGTTTCTTTTAATGGCTACAGGAATTACTCCACCGGCTGAAGTCACATGTTGACCATCAACTCCTATCCGCACAGGTGACCCGTATCTACAAATAATTATCAATTATAATATTGGCAAAACATAACGTTTACAACATTTTGCATTGCAAATATTTTGATGGCAATGTCATTACTGCTAATCAAGAGAAAAAAATACTTCCTTAGTATCTACAGGGTACACAATTATAAAAAAACTTACAAATAAATATTATAATACAGTATTTTAATTTACGATTAAAAATGATGATGTGACCATTAAAGTACTTTCCCTACATTTTTTCTTGAAAACCATGAGGTTTACGGAAAACCCAAATGTTAAAGAGACTAAGAAACTGTACAAGTTTTGTTATATATGTTGGAGGCTTCTACTTCGTTATACATTTTTGTAAATTGAATAAAACACGATAACTTTGTATAACTTGAAAACTTTTTATTGTGACTAGTTTCAAACACATAGTGTTTGATAATGACAAGCTAAATTTCTAGTCACAATAAAAAGTTTTCAAGTTATACAAACAAAGTTATCGTGTTTTATTCCATGTACAAGTTTTATTAAAACATATTTTTCATAAAGTTCTTAAGTTGCGAGAAAAAAAATAAAATTTTTTGCCTATTGCTAACAAACTACACGAGTTCTAAGAAATTTGTTTAAGAAGTAATTGTAAACAATCCAAAATTAAGCAAATTATTAAGAATAGCCTTTTTGCGTATACCTCATACTTTTCGAGAAAAGTATTATTATGGCCACATCACCATTTTTTTATTTTCAGTTCGTTCGAACGTAATCCACAGATGACGCTACGATTTACTTTCAAGGTAATATTATAAGGCCCCTCCTATCTACCAAAAAAAATCACCTACCTGGTGGTACCACGAATTCAAGTTTGAATTGGCCATAAATCTCTTTTTTTGTACCGCAGACCAGGTATGGAGTCGAGAAATGTGGTAGGTTTACACATATAAATTTTAAGGGCTGTAAAACCGGTGATCTACACGATAAAAACGATTGTATTTTTAAAATAAACCGCAATGAACGCATCATAATTATGTGTGAACAATGGCAATAAAGATGTTTATCGCCACTTAGATCGTTTAAATCAATTATAAATTAGTAATAAAATTTTAAATGCAATAATTGATTGGGTCTTTTATAAAATAGACATCAGGAATTTTTCTTGTAAAAACTGCATCACATTGGTTAGTTAATATCTTAATATTTTACTGGCTATAAACATTGTAAAAATAAATACCATAATTTGAAGACAAAATCGACCATTTTTAAATTGTGTCTGTTTGATTAGGCACTGTATTTCTAATAAGCTTCACAAGAAAGATACAAAATTATACAATTTAAAGTGGTATAAAAAAATAAATGTATATTAAAATCCTTCAGTATTTTTAAATTATTAAAAATAAAAGTGTAACTGTTTATAAATAATAGAGAAAAAGTATTTAAAAAAATTTACCAAGCATTAATTACTTTAGTATTTCATCTTTGACTAACAATTCAATAAACTTGAATGCTGTTAATGGTTAAACTTAACCTGGGTTGATGAGTACTGCACATCTTGCAGCTAGTCAAAATGTAATTGTCCATGACAGCATCATCAAAGGATTATTCCATGGGGTAATTCTTTCTCACTAAACACTAAAATATAATAGGTTCTTTCTGAATGAATTTTATATTATTGTTAATTTTGTGAGATGGTAGTACCGTTGAGCCTTCAATTTTATCGTACTTTTCAACTTTTCATCAGAATACTTCGAGGTCTCAATACTCATTTCTACGTAAGTTTTTTTATGGCAATGTATAAACTATCCCTGAAACATTTGACTCCAGTCTTCTTTATGTTCTTGCAATTAATCTACCTATCTGAAATTCAAAATTCAATAAAAAAATGTAAGATTACAATTGGTACTAATTTAATACAGGGTGCGGCAACATAACATTCTTTTTTCAAAACTTAATAAAATCTATTGTATGAATCAGAAATTTTTTATTTGTTTCTTATAATGTAGGCACATACATAACGTTTTTTTACGCAGTTTTTTCAAATCGTTCACGTGACGTCCCCTATTCTCCATACACTGAGAAATCAGATTTCTGGCGTTTGTCATCACTCTTGCCAGAATATTAGGGATTACGTTGATAATTTCTTCTTGGATGTTAGTCTATAAATCTTGTAGGGACGGTTCACTTAAACACGGAAATTCAAAAAACCCCATAGAAAAAAATTACATGGGGCCAAATTACAAATCGCTCCTAATTGATTTAAGCGATCTGAACAGTGTTCTCTCAAAACAGCCATCGATGCTCTTGCACCGTTTTGTTGAAACCAAATGTCCCCTAAGTCCAACTCATCTAGCCGTGGAAGAAAAAATTTCTGTAACATGTTTACATACCTGTCTGAATTCACTGTCACTGCGACTTCATTTTCCTCGTAGAACAAAGGACCAATAATTCCTGCTGAGGAAATTGCACACCACACTGTGAGTTTAGGTAAATGCAAAGGCCTTTGATGCATTTTCGAGGATTGATGTCAGCCCAAAAGCGCATGTTTTGTTTATTGACAGATCCACATAACCGAAAATGGGCATCATCACTAGAAAAAAAAAACAATAGCGTCCTCAGGAACGACTTCGAGAAGTCGAAACGTTGTTGAGACAAAACTTTATAGTCCCCCCCCAGAGAGGACTCTTCTACAATATCAACCGACTGAATGGCGCATATTCAAAAAAAGGATGTTATGTTGCCGCACCCTGTACCTAGTGCAGAGAGATTGATTAATGTTAAAATTTAAATTTCAAATTTGAAGACTAATGAAGTGGTCTTCATGTTAATTCTCCGAGTCAATTGAAAACTAATAAGCGTTCATCAAAAATTGACGATGATGTTGGTGTTGGAAATATAACGTAATATCTCAACATAACTCACAGGCGCATGCCTGAATTACTGTTGGTGGAGAGTAACAGTTAAGACAAATTCGCTGTGTTTTCAAAATGGCAACAATAATTACTAATTAGGGTCTACAATACTAGCATCAAAAACACTATTATGTATTGACTGACGCCTTGCTGGTTTTTTCCACATTTGAATTAAGTGACTTGTCTCTTCACCAGTGGCCATAAGCCTTATTGAAGGGTTGCAGAAACAAGCAGGTGATAAACAAACAAGTGATAACATTTTAAGGATACTTAATAAAGAGACGGTTTATGTTTCATGTAAAAATACGATGTTAGGACCTAGGAATTAGTAACAGATTAAAAATAAACCATTCAGGACTTAAGCCAACATCCCTTAACAAAATGAACTTAAATCTTATGTCAGTTTGAACAGTTTATAAAACGTGTCGCGAAATCAAGGTGAAAAAGCAATTAAATGCTAAATAAAATAAGTAAATATTTCTTAATCGTTATGTTTGAAACGGCGGAGGAAAGGATATACTTATATCTCCTCTTCTCCGCTGTTCAAACCCATTTGACTGAAAGAACATTTAATACAAATGAATTCCGCCCATCAGCATGCTGACACAATTAATAGTTTTTATATGTTTATAATATTTATTCCATTGTTTTGTTAGTTTTCTTTTATAAAAGCATGTATGAGAAAGACAAATAAATAATATAATAAACCCCCTAAAGACTTTTTTATCGGCACGGATGTTTCAAACTTCAATAAATATGTGGAGGTGGACCTAAGTACAGCACTAAGACTAAAAGACATTGGCATTTGGTGTCCAAAGAGGGACCGGACTACACATGAGACTAATCCTTGGAAGAGCAACTCAGAAGGATGCTCTTCATGCGCTCATGTTAGGGCCGTGCTACTCCGACCTATCTTTCCGAAAGACTCTCTCTGAGGCTTCTGAAGCTACTATACTATTCACAGATGGAGCAAAAAACAAGAAAAGAATATATTGTACCAAACTGAATCTGGAACTAAAAATACCTTTGGAGGAATACTCGACAATCATCTATGAGGAACTAACAGGGATACTTGTTATGGTCCAAAAAATAACTGAACTGGGGATAATAGGAGAAAACATCCGCATCCACACATATAGTAAAACTAAGGTTCAGAAACACAATACAAAAAATAATCGCTAAAATTGCCCAATTTTGTGTTAAAGTATCCAGGTCAAACCTAAAATCTCTAACTGTTAACCTAACTCGACAATGTCAGTTAAAAAAACACCTATGGGTATTAGGAGTTGCTGAAGATCCCAACTGCAAAGGGCGTAACGAGGAAGTGAAGTCGGCAGAGCATATCTTATGCTATTGTTCCGCTCTGGCAGCATCAGGAATATCCTACTGGGGACATCATGGCCAAAACCGGCCTAACTTTGTCAAAGGAGTAGGAGGGCTGGAAAGCTAGTCCTTCAATGAAAGTGTACAATGGGCCCAATCAGGGGCCTGAATACTGTGGCATCGTCGACCTCCCTTTTATCCGTATCCGTATTTTACCTACTGAAGATATTACAACTTAATCATTTGTTCTGCATTCACTTCTGTGTCCAAATAGAAAAAAATTCTTCTCCGAATAAGATTAGACTCACTAACCTAGTCCAGCTGCCTTTATCAAAAATATGCGATATTGCTATGGTCTAAGTATTTTGTAAACGACAAATATTGTTCATAATTGCCAATCACAAGAAATTGAACGATGGCATCAATTTTGACCGATCCATCTCATCTTTACTAGGGCAACTAAGAGGCTTTTGAATAAATAATAGCTTTCATGACACCATAATCAGTTCAGCTCTAGGTTCAAGAATTCGATCCAGGGTCCTATATGATTTCAAACGCGCTATCAAGAATGACTTCACAATTTCTAGAAAAGGAGTTATCGGAGTGCATTCTGTTTCCATGTATAGTTTATAATATAATTTAATAAATTCTAAATTCTACAATGTTTTCAATTCCATAAAAGAATTGTAGATCTAAAGAACTAATTTCATAATTTTGACATTGATGCTAACACCATTCGATATGTTCTCAACATGTTGTACTAGTCTTTCGTGACACTGTAAATGTCAATATAAAAAGTGGCGCCATTTGTCAATTGTCAATGAAATTAAACGTGCTATATTCCTAAAAAATAATATATTGAAAATGTAATATACTATATTTGTGTAAGGTCACAAACCTAGTTAATATCATAGTAATATTATGTAAGGTTTTTTTGACAAATCAGTAATACTGCAGAAGTAGTTTGTAATGATGATTATTTCAGATTTTCGAACGATCATTTAACTTTCAGATCATCAAAAATTATCCAAGGTCATGAAAAAGTAATTCATAGTTATTTAACATGAATGTATAATTCTTTAATATCTTCAAACCATTCAAGGACAATTGAAGCCATTCAACGAACACTCAAGGTCATCTAATTATTGATCAAAGTTTCGATCATTCGATCTCCAATGAGGCCATCTAATAAATCATCCAAGGTCATGCAAAGGCCTTTTCTTGTTATTTAACAGTAATTCATAGTTCCTAAAGATCTCCCAACGACTATTAATGTTTGATAAAAACACTTAGAACCTTCAATATTGAAGAAAGGTTCTAAGTGTTTTCATCAATGTGATTTTTATCTTCAAGTAACTCAATCAACCCAATCAATAGACAATTAATGTTATTAAACGTATATTCAAGGTTATCCCATGATTGATTGTTATTGCTATTTTCAAACGATAATTTCTGTTTATTTGAGTTCATTCAAGAATTTCGAATTTCGAATTAAGTCATCTCAAAAATGCTCAAAGGTCATGTAATTAATTGTTACTTAATAGGAATTCATAGTTCCTTAAAATCTTACAAACATTCATTAACAATTGATATCATTCAAGAATCACTCAATCTCATTTAACGATTAATTACGATATTTAAAATTTTCTAACGACACTTCATATATATTTGAGATTATCTAGCAATCGATTTTGAATGAGGTTAATAAAAAAAATATCCAAGGCCATGCAAAGGTCATTCAGTGTTATTTAACAGTAATTCCTTATGTTTTTAGACATTTAATGCCACTTAACGATCATTCAATATCAAGAAAAGGTCATTCAAGATATCCAAATGATCATTTAAGTTTATTTAAGATTATCTATCAGTCGATCTCGAATGAAGTCAACCGAAAATCATCCTAGACCATGCAAGTTTATTAATATTATTAACATGCAATTGATGTCATTCAACGATCACTCAAGGTCATCCAATTAATAATTGGGTTTATTTAAGATCATCCAAAAATTTCGAATTTCGAATTAGGTCATCTGAAAAATCCTCCAAGGTCATGTAATTAATTGTTACTTAATAGGAATTCATAGTTCCTTAAGATTTTACAACCGTTCATTAACAATTGATATCTTTCAAGAATCACTCAATATCATTTAACGATTAATTACGATATTTAAAATTTTCGAACGACACTTCAGATATATTTGAGATTATCTAGCAATCGATTTTGAATGAGGTTAATCAAAAAAATTATCCAAGGTCATGCAAAGGCCATTCAGTGTTATTTAACAGGAATTCCTTATTTTTTTAGACATTTAATGCCACTTAACGATCATTCAATATCAAGAAAAGGTCATTCAAGATAATTCAAATGATCATTTAAGTTTATTTAAGATTATCTTTCAGTCGATCTCGAATGAAGTCAACCGAAAATCATCCTAGACCATGCAAGTTTATTAACTCTATTAATATGCAATTGATGCCATTCAACGATCACTCAAGGTCATCCAATTAATAATTGTACAAAATTTTCGAAGCTTATTTAAGATCATCCAATAATAATAATAAAATAAAGATTTTTCAGAGTGTCATTACACAAAATGTACAAAGTGAAATTGTGTCAGTACTTATGCTAACGTAGATACTACTTAATTATAATAAGTCAATTTCGAATGAGGTCACTCAAAAAATCGTTCAAGGTTATGCGATGGCTGTTTAATGTTATTTAATGGGAGTTTCAAAAGTTAATTCAAGTGGACGTTTAAAATCAATCAACGATTGATGACCTAAGGTCACCCAATGATTATTCAGGGTTATTTAAAATGATTTTTTAAATAAGGCAAAAAGGGTTGCTAGAACACGCTGGAAAATGCTGAAAAAGTCTACAACCTTTAAAAATTGTCATAGAATAAAAGTTCTTACACAAATCTTGTAAAATGGAAGAACAAATAAAACTCTAGAATACTGGAAGTGACAAAAAATATCCAATTTTAAAGGAAATTTCGGAGGAGCTCTCAAGAACAATGAAAAATGAAGTTAGTGGAAAATTTAATAAAATAATATTACTTTAACTTTCGATTTAATTTTATAACCTCAAATACGGAAATTGTTTTAATGTTAAGTGGTAAGAAAAAAGATTTTTGAATATATTTTTTGTTTCTAAATGCACTATGAAGTTTTAATTTCCTTATTTTAATCTTAGATTTTTTTGTGCCTTAACCTTAAATCTGTCAATTGTTTTAATGTTAAATCGTAATAATAAAACGTCTTGGATATATTTTTACTTCTTACACTAAATTGACTTAATTTAGTGTACTTTTAATTTCCCCACTTCAAATTTCGATTCATTTTCCGTGTATTAACCTTAAATATGGCAATTGTTTTTATGAAAATCGTAAGAATAATTACTACTAAATATATTTTCAATTTTTTTACATTCAATTCAATTTAATTTTTATATTTTAAATAACAATTAAGTGTAATTTTTTATTCCACTTTTGATTGAATTTTTTGTGTTTTAACCTCAAATCTGGCATAATATAATAATAAACTATTTATGATATTCAACTTTTTATTCTCACTTCAATTGTTTCGCTACACTGTAGCTTATTCCGGTGAAGAAATGTAGAAGAATAATAAATTATATTTCTTCACCTGAAGTGAAACAATTGTAGTCAGTTAAAATAAAAAATTAAAAAATCATAGATAGTTTACTATTATTATTATATTAATTTATCAAAAAATAAGTGCCTCAGCAATTAACGAGACTCAAATCTGGCAATTGTTTTATTCGTAAATCGTAGGAATAAAACTTAAATTAAATGTATCTTTACTTTTTACGCTAAAATTATTTATAATTACTGTGTTTATAGTGTAAGAAAAGATTTAATGCCCTTTTAATTTCCTAATGAATTACATCTGACAAGTTTTTAGATGGTAAATAGTAAGAATAAATGTTCTATAAAATAATAAATAAATCTATCAACTGTTTTATTTAATGGTAAATCATAAGACTGAAACTTCATAGCATATCAATACATTAAAATTTAACAATTCTGATATTTTCAGAGTACAACTTAAATATTCCGATTCTCAGCATCCTCCCTTTCACGTCTACAATGTAAAGAATTTTTATATGTGAAACAAAACACGAACGATACATCACTTCAACGATTCGACCATTGTTACAAAACAGTACTGCCCCTATCCTATCCCCGAGCGAGAACCGCTTAATTTAACCACAAAGTTGTATGTTTTATCTTCGGCCAACAATTGCGCTACCCCTCGTCTATTCAAATAAAGGTCCACCATCTTTCATCCGAATGACCGTTGTTCAATTGGCTCGGACCCGAGGGAGAGTTTTCAAACTAATTACCATAAGGGTGGACGAGAGAACGCGTTTGCACGTAATTCTTCTAGCCGCATCAAAGGAATAGATAGGGAGAAAATTTAATTTCGTTTAATTTCAGGGTGAATGTTGATCAAAATAATAATAACTGGTTTCTAATATTTAAGAAGATGGTTTTAGGGTATTCAAATTAAACTATGCAACAGTGTACTATAAATTACTTACAAAGATTCTGTTAGGTTTTACTAGAGCTTTTGGTAAAAATTTGTGTACCAAAATTTGGAGTCTACTCAAGGCCAATTGTTTTTCTCAAACATTTCTTCGAAAAGTCAAAACATTTTCTATCAAAAGTTTTAGGCAATATAATTTTTAAAAAATAGTTTTTTTTGTGAAATGAGCTGAGACTTTAGAAAAAGTTAAAATCAAAAACATTCGGAAGTCATACGTGTTGTTCGAGTTTCTACAACACATTTTATAAGAAATAATTGTTAAGAATATTAAAAGGAGTAATTATTAAAGTAACAGAATTTTGTGTAGGTTGTAGGTTTTCTAAGTAATGGGCAGTGAATGAATAATCACTTTTAGTTATTAACAAAATTCATTAGAGTTATCTTAATAACCATTTTTCTTCAACAATAAAATTCCAGTGACACTAAACCGCAAATAAAAGGGTGCGAAATTATTACTTAATCACATAGCGAATTAAACAGGTGAGTGCGGTGTAACATTAAAAGTTAATTATTACGAGGCACTTCGTCAATCACTTAACAATCATAATGAAACAAACAAAAGACGACTTCCACAACACCGTTTTCAATTAGAAGAAACACACGGCCGAGTTATTTTAATACCCGTACAATAGACACATAATCAACGTAATTAAGTAGAAAGTAATGGCCGGAATAAAGGTCCGCACTTGAGGATTAAATGTTTACGATTGCCGAAAACCGTTAAATTGTCACCGAGCGGACGCACTTTCGTTATAATCCAGGTGCGAAATCGAAATTGACGCCCTTTTAATTCCGCCCTTATTGAGCCATTAGTTCCGTCCTGAATTATAAATCGGCGCTCGTATATCAATAAAGTCGTAATTCTACGTTTACTGCAGCTACGAGCGTGCAATCAATGTTCTAGTAAAATATTTTATAGTTTGTTTGCATTGCGTGCTTCCTATCCCTCCATAATCCAGCGATTGTCCATTTATGCCTTTGTAATATTTATGTGAGAGGTACGACTTATTCACTTGCAAATATATTCAATAAGCATACCATAGAGCAACAATGTTGCTGCTGTCAATACGTGAGTTATTAGTGTTATGAAATATTAATTAGTTTTAAAGTAATAAAAAAGATAGTAATGTCTAATTTACATAATCATATGTTTATAGATTCTAATTTAATATAAGGAAGGTATTGCACGTAAATTGTCATTCAATGGAACATAGAGACTTATTTTTAGAAGATCCACCCTCATAGTATATAAAGAGTAAAATCGTAGTGGTTATAGTACCGAAATTAGCTTATGTTTTTTACAAAACTTTTCTTAACTGAATGAAGAGAACTATTGTAACAGCTACAGAAGTTCTAGGCATAAACGAATAGAAACAGCAAGAAAATAAAGTATATCAGGTTAGTCATTGCTCCTAGAAGATCCTGCAGATGTGTAACATATATATATATATATATATATATATATATATATATATATATATATATATATATATATATATATATATAAAACATATTAAAGAATAAATTTAGTGTAAATGAAGAAAATCATATGTAGTAGCATTTATTCTTACCATCAAAACAATTGGTTAAGACACGAAAAATCAATCGAAAGCTGAAAAAAAATAATTAAACGTCAATTTAGCACAAAATGTAAAAATATACCCAAGAAGTAAGATAAATACTAATCATGAATAAATTTACAGTAAAAAGTAACGATATAATTAAGAAGTTTTATTCTTACGATTTACCAATGAAACAATTGTCAGATATGAGGTTAAAACACAAACAAATTAACGAAAGTTGAATTGAGGAATTCAAAAATACAATCAAAAAAGTAATTTAAAATTTAGTGTGAAAAAGTTGAATATGTATTTAGTAAGAAATATTCTTACGGTTGTCATGAAAACAATTGCCATATTTAAGGTTAAGGCACGGAAAATCAATCGGAATTTGGAATTAGGAAATTAAAAGTGCATTAAAATCTTTATTAAGCTGTGAAACCAGTTATTATAAATAAATGTGGCATAAAAAAATATATATTTAATATTTTTTATTCCTATGATTTACCAATAAAACAATTGCTAGATTTGAGGTTAAAACACAAACAAAATCAATTTAAAGTCAAACTGAGGAAATTTAAAATACACTAATTTTTATTTATCTGCCAAAAATGTAATTTAAAATGAATTTACTTAAAAAAAATATATTTAGTAACAATTATTCTTATTTCATAAAAACAATTGCCATATAGTAATAATAATAGTAATAATAATCTATATTTCAGAGTGTCATTACATAAAATGTACAAAATGAAATTGTGTCAGTACTTATAATAATAATTAGTAATTAAGTAGAATGTTAGTTATTCTACTTAATTACTAATTATTATTATTTAAAGGTGAAATTAATATTAAAGGTGAAGTAACGGAAAATCAATCGAAATATGCAGCGAGGAAATTAAAAGTGCATTAAATCCTTTATTAATCTGTAAAACCGTAATTATAATTAAATTTTTAGCGTAAAAAGTGAGAATATATTTAACAAGTTTTATTCCTACGATTTATTAATCAAACAAATGCCAGATTTGAGGTTAAAACCCACAAAAAAATCAATCGAAAGTTGAACAGAGGAAATTTAAAATATACTAATTTGTATTTACCCGTCAAAAAAGTAATTTAAAATAAATTTAGGGTCGAAATTTAAAATATATTTAGTAAGAATTATTCTTACCATTTTTACAAAAACAATTGCCATATTTATGGTTAAGACACGAAAAATAAAAGTGCATTTAATCTTTTATTAAGATGTGAAAACATTAATTCTAACTAAATTTAGCGTAAAAACATATTTAAGGATTTTTATTACTACGATTTTTCAATAAAACAATTGCCAGATTTGAGGTTAAAACACAAAAAATCAATTGAAAGTTGAATTGAGGTAATCAAAAATACATTAAATTCTTTACTTGACGGTCAAAATAGTAAATGAAAATTTTAAAATCTAGTGTAAAATACAATGAAAATAAAATTGATTAAAAAAATTTAATATTTTTTCTTACGATTTTCATTAAAAAACAATTGCTATATTTATGGTTATGACAAGGAAAATTAATCGAAATTAAAAGTGCATTAAATCTTTTATTAAAATGTGAAAACAGTAATTTTATTCGTACGATTTACAAATTAAACAGTTGCTAGATTTGGGGTTAAAACATAAACAAAATCAATTGAAAGTGGAACTGAGGAAATTTAAAATACATAAACATTTTATTTACCCGTCAAAAAAGTAATTTAAAATTATTTTGTTGTAAAAAAATGAAAATATATTTAGTAATAATTATCTTTAAGATTTTCATAAAAACAATTGCCATATTTATGCTAAAGACGCGGCAAATCATTTGAAATTTGAAGTGAGGAAATTAAAAGTGCATAAAAACTTTTATTAAGCTGTAAAACAGTAATTATAATTAAATTTAGCGTAAAAACACATTTAAGAAGTTTTATTCCTAATATTTACCAATAAAACAATTGCCAGTTTTGAGGTTGAAACACAAAAAAAAAACAATCGAAAATGGAACTGAGGAAATTTAATTCAGTTAATTAAAACTCGAATTTTTATTTATATGTAAGTGATTTGAACTGAATTTAGTGTTAAAAAAAATGAAAATATATTTAGTAAGAATTACTCTTACGATTTTCGTAGAAACAATAGCCATATTTATGGTTAAGACACGGAAAATCAACCGAAATTTGAAGTTAGGAAATTAAAAGTGCGTTAAATATTTTGTTAAGTTGTAAAAAAAAATAATTTAAAGTCTATTTAGAGTCAACAGAAAAAATATATTCAAGAAGTTTCATTATTACGATTTACCATTAAAACAATTGCCATATTTGAGGTTAATGTACAAAAAATCGAAAACTGAAATGAGGAAATTAAAAATTAATTAAATATTTAAAGAATAATTAAATGTGAATTAAGTAACCAAAAATATATTCAAAAAACTTCCTTTGTAGTTTGGGTGAGTATCAACAATCCCACCTGCAAAATAAAGGCCGGGGTTTTAATGAAATTAAACTCAAACAAGTTAAGCAATCAGTGGAAACTTAAAAATTATTATCCTTTCAATTAATTAATTTGGATCTCTTATTTATTATGTATGGTTGTAAATGAATTATAAGATGCCCACCCATACTACATATATTTTCTTATATTAATTAACAACTATTATTTTCTTAATTTGTAAAATTACTCATAAATTATAGATTGAAATTTAAAAAAAATCACGAACAGCTACCTAGTAAACATGTATATGTAGGGTGGGTGGATATCCCTTATTCCATCCTCCAATCGTAGGGTGGGTGGGTGTCCGTTATGCCATCCTCCAATCTATAAAATATAGACAAAGTTCTGAGAACAAGTAAATTGTAACATGTTGATGATTTAGTTAAAAAACCTCTCTTCGAATCCATTAAAATTTTCAGTTGAACCTCTTTATATATTTTACAGACTGGAGGGTGGAATAGAGGCCACGCACCCACCATACATATACTTTTGAGTATATAATGATGAATAGTTCTATTTTGACGATTTACTATTAGAACGGTTGCTAGATTTCAGTTTAAGTCACGAATTATTAATCGAAAGTTAAAATGAGAAAATTAGAATTACACTAAATTCTTTATTGAATGTTAAAAAAACTAATTTAAATAATATTTTGTGTAAGAAAATTTAAAATGTGTTCAAAACACTTTGTTCGTTCTATTTACTAGCAAAAAAATTACTAGGTTTGAGGTTAAGACGTGAAAAATTAGTCGAAAATTGAAGTGATGCAATCAAAAGTGTATTAAATTCTTTATTAAGCTGTAAAAACAGTAATTAACAATAATTTTAGTGAAAGAAGTAGAAACATATTCAAGAAGTATAATTCTTATGATTTGCCATTAAAACAATTGCCAAATTTGATATTACAGCCGAAAAATCGAAAATTGAAATAAGGAAATTAAAACTAAATTAAATATATATATATTTAGATATAAAAGAATAATAAAAGGTCGGATTTAATATACATAAAGTAAGGAATAAATTCGATTATAATTCAGGGCATTATCTTTCAGAAAACTGCTTGGAAACGTGTTGTATTTTTTGAGATAAAATTCAAATATACAGGGTGTCCCAAAATTGAGATACGACCCCTAAGCTGAAATTTTCAAATGTGGACCCCTATTTTTTATTGCATTTATGGATTCTTCGTAAAATTCTGACTATTTTTCATGTAGCATACCTCATGTCGATATTCACCTTTTTTCGAAGAAATAAAAGAAATTATGTTTATTTAGTATAGGATTGTGATATATCGTTTGAAAGATTCTCTATTGAATAATGTCAATTTATAATGTAAATTTGACGTGTTACGGGATTTTCTATAAATATGTATAGTAACCGAAATAATGAATTTATTCCATTTGGCTTTTCCACGCTGTATATACTCAGAATTTTACGAATAATCCATAAATGCAATAAAAAGTAGGGGTTCACATTTGAAAATTTCATCTTAGGGATCGTATCTCAATTTTGGGACACCCTGTATATTTGAATTTTATCTAAAAAAGATAAAACCTTTCCTTACTTTATGTACACCCTGTATAAAAAAATTAATAAAACATATTTCAAGAGCTTTGTTCTTAGGATTTACAATTGAAACAATTGTCAGATCCTAGGCGAGGACACGAGAAATTAATCGATATTTAAAATATGGTAATTAAATAATTATATTTTTTTTATTAAACTATAAGAAATATTTAAAACTGAATTTGGAGTGTCAAAATGAGTCCAGAGTATGAACCTTATGGAACACCCGATAAAACTTGAATACAAGAACTTGAAGTTTAATTGCAAGTTAAATATGCAAAACTATAACCAAAGAAAATTTAAAGAGTTAATAAATGTTTTCATTTTATTTTAAAATAACCTAAAGTATCAACAATATTTTAGAAACTACACTTTTTGCTTGTGATATCAATAAAGTGTAGCTTTTTTTAAGTTCTTGATCTATTTTGAATATGGCTGGTAAATCATTCCTTTTAATTATTTAATGCCTCAAACTTTTGTTTCCGTAAACTGACTAGTATTTTTGTTAGGAAATTTAATCATTTGAATTTTTGAATTCATTGAATTTAGTATATGGGATTAAAAGGTTAATATATAGTTCCTTATATTTATTTAATAACATTTGAGAGTATAATTTGCGGATTGAATAGTGGGCGAAGACCTCTCAACATTTAAAATTATATTCAAAATCTAAAATGACTGAATATTTGTTTTTCTTTTAACAACAGTCACGGAACAGTTTCGGTCTACTTTAGATCTTGTCAGCGTAAAGCAGTTTGGGGTAGAGAAACGAAGAATTACTTTGGAATTTTAAATCTCTACGTGTTTGTTAAGCAAAATAATAATAATTTTATTCAGGGCGTCCGAAATGAAAGATTATATTTCTTCACCTTCCTGCATGAATACAATGAATTCGAGGGGTATATCAAACGAAAGTCTGCATCTTGGAAATTTGGTTGCTATTCAGCGTTTCTCGGAGCGAACCACACCAAAAATTGTACTTCGAGGGCTGCAGCAGAGGTTTACGCCACATTAATGAGAAACCAAGCACAAAGAAGTGTGAAAAGACCAGTACAACATTGGAAGAAAAAAAAAACGAATCGACGACGATCATCAACAACGAAAGAGAACATGAATAGTATTAACCAGTATATTCGCGATGATCTCAATATTTCAATTTAGATTTAGAAGTGCGCAAGATATTTCAATATATCGTCGTCATCTCACATTATCCACAAAGACCTAAATTTGCGCCCGCTTAAAATTCAATTCGTACAAGAATTAAAGTCGTAGGATGGCACTCAAAGTAAAATTGATCTTCAGATGAGGTGACATAAATTGACCACCACGGAGTCCTGACTTCATTCCTACGACTTTTTTCCTCTGGGATTATTTCAAACCTTAAAAGACCCATACAACATTGATCAAAGTGAAATTTTTCTTGGCAAATTGATCTCCAGATGAGGTGACATAAATTAACCACCACGGGGCCCTGATTTCATTCCTATGACTTTTTTCCTCTGGGAATATGTTAAGTATTAAAAGACCCATACAATATTGATCAAAGTGATATTTTCCTTGGCAAATTAATCTTCAGAAGAGGTGTAAAAATTGACCACCACGGAGCCCCGATTTCATTTTTATGGCCTTTTAACTCTAGTATTATTATTTCAAATCTTCAAAGACGCTTGCAGCATTGGTCAAAGAGAAATTTTCCTTGGCAAATTGATCTCGAGACGAGGTGACATAAATTGACCACCGCGGATTATTTCAAATCTTAAAAGGCCCATACAACATTGGTCAAAGTGAAACTTTCCTTGGCAAATTGACCTCTAGATGAGGAGACATAGATTGTCCATCACGGAGCCCTAATTTCATTCCTATGACTTATTCCTTTGAGAATATTTCAAATATTAAAATCAAAGTGAAATTTTCCTTGGCAAATTGATCTCTAGATAAGGTGACATAAATTGACTGCCACGGAGCCCTAATTTCAGTCTTAGAATCTTTTTCCTCTGGGATTTTTAAAATGTTAAGACAGACCCGTACAACATTAGGATCATCAAGAACTTCAGAGAACATAAATAATGTTAAATAGTCTGTTCGTGATGATCGTATTATTCATAAAGACCTATGAAATTCAATTGGTACAAGAATTAAATCCCCAGGATGGAGGTCAAAGCGAAGTATTCGTGGCAAATTGATCTACAGATGAGCTGACATAAATTGACTTCAGCGGAGTTCCAATTTAATTCTTATGGACTCTGGTATTATTCTTTCAAATCTTAAAAGATCCATGCAGCATTTATCAAAGTGAAATTTTTCTTGGCAAACTGACCATCACGGAGCCCTGATTTCATTCTTATGACCTTTTTCCTCTGGGATTATTTCAAATCTTAAAACACCCGTACAACATTGGCCAAGTTGAAATTTTCCTTAGCAAATTGATCTCCAGATGAGGTGACATCAATTGAATACCACGGAGCCCTGATTTTATTCTTATAGCCTTTTTCCTCTTGTATATATAATTATTTCAAACTTAAAAGACCCATGCAGCATTTATCAAAGTGAAACATTTCTTAGCAAATTGATCTCCAGATGAGGTGACATAAATTGACCACCACGAAGCCCTGATTTCATTCCTCTTAGATTTTTTTCAAATCTTAAAAGATCCATACAACATTGGTCAAAGTGATTTTTTTTAGGAAATCGTTCTCTAGATGAGGTGACATAATTTGACCGCCACGGAGACCTGATTTCATCCTTATGACCTTTTTCCTCTGGGGTTATTTCAAATTTTAAAAGTCCCGTAAAACATTGGTCAAAGTGAAATTTTTCTTGGCAAATTGATCTCAAGATGAGGTGACATAAATTGACCACCACGGAGCTCTGATTTCATTCTTATGATCTTTTTCCTCTGGGATTATTTCAAATCTTAAAAGACCCGTACAACATTGGTCAAAGTGAAATTTTGATTGGCAAATTGATCTCCAGATGAGATGAAATAAATTGCCCACCATGGAGCCCAGATTCTATTCTTATCACCTTATTCCTCTGGGATTATTTCAAATCTTAAATGATCCGTACAACATTGGTCAAAGTGAAATTCTTAAAATTCAATTGGTACAGGAATTAAAGTCTTAGGATGGCAATCAAAGCAAAATTTTCCTTGGCAAATTGATCTCCAGATGAGGTGACATAAATTGACCACCACGAAGCCCTGATTTCATTCCTCTTAGATTTTTTTCAAATCTTAAAAGATCTATACAGCATTGGTCAAAGTGATTTTTTTTAGGAAATCGTTCTCTAGATGAGGTGACATAATTTGACCGCCACGGAGACCTGATTTCATCCTTATGACCTTTTTCCTCTGGGGTTATTTCAAATTTTAAAAGTCCCGTAAAACATTGGTCAAAGTGAAATTTTTCTTGGCAAATTGATCTCAAGATGAGGTGACATAAATTGACCACCACGGAGCTCTGATTTCATTCTTATGATCTTTTTCCTCTGGGATTATTTCAAATCTTAAAAGACCCGTACAACATTGGTCAAAGTGAAATTTTGATTGGCAAATTGATCTCCAGATGAGATGAAATAAATTGCCCACCATGGAGCCCAGATTCTATTCTTATCACCTTATTCCTCTGGGATTATTTCAAATCTTAAATGATCCGTACAACATTGGTCAAAGTGAAATTCTTAAAATTCAATTGGTACAGGAATTAAAGTCTTAGGATGGCAATCAAAGCAAAATTTTCCTTGGCAAATTGATTTCCAGATGAGGTGACATAAATTGACCATCACGAAGCCCTGATTTCATTCTTCTGGGATTTTTTTTCAAATCTTAGAAACCCGTACAACATTGTTCAAAGCAAAATTTTTTTTGGCAAACTGATCTCCAAATGAGACGACATAAATTGACCACAACGAAGCCATTATGAGCCCCTTATGATCTTTTTCATCTGGGATTATTTCAAATCTTAAAAGACCCACATAACATTGGTCAAAGTGAATTTTTTCTTGGCAAATTGATCTTCAGATGAGATGACATAAATTGACCACCACGGAGCCCTGATTTCATTCTTATGATCTTTTTCCTCTGGGATTATTCCAAATCTTAAAAGACCGGTGCAACATTAGTCAAGTGAATTTTTTGTTTTTGGCTAATTGATCTCCAGATGAGGTGACATCAAGAACTTCAGAGAACACTATTTAGTGTTAACTAGTCGGTTCGTGATGATCCCAATATTTCAATTTAGAAGTGCGAACGCTGGATCGTATTATGCATAAAAACCTAAATCTGCATCTATGAAATTCAATTGGTAAAAGAATTAAAGCCCCAGGATGGCGGTCAAGGCGAAATATTCGTGACATAAATAGACTTCAACGGAGTTCCAATTTAATTCCTATGGACTTTCTCCTCAGGCGCATGTGGAAAAAAAATAACCATCACGAAACGACAGCCAACACAGAGTTACCTGCCGAGGTACCAAAAAAATTTAAGGGTTCTAATAAATGAGTGCCCTGTCCGTGAAGGTTTACATTTGGACGATATTACTTTTAAGAAATAAATTTCCCAAATAGTATAATTTAATAAATAATATATAAATTTTCAATAGATGGCATACTTTTTTTTAATAGGTCCACTATAACCTTTTTTGGGACACAATGCAATGATGATGAATGAACGATCATTCTGCAGCCCTCTATGCTACGATACTGAGCTGAGTAATGTATGCGAAAAGAAAGAAAACACGATCGTTTTGCTTTAGCTTTATTTTCATCATGAAATTATTCATTTGCCTGATGAAGCCACTGTATGTTGAAACAATTGTAGCAGTATGTACAAAATACAGCTAAGCTCAAAACGATCGTGTTTTTTTTTTCATTATAAGTTCATAATGGAGTTTCGCCAAGTAAGAGCCTTATCAATTCAGTATGCGAAAAACATTAACTAAACCATGATAATTGAGTAAACGATCTCGTGATCAACTGTCAGTTCAGTAGACTGTGACTAATTCAATTATCACGCTCTCCGCTCATTCTTTTAATCTTAAACCGTAACATATATCATAATACTATGGCATGTATGTGATCCTCGATAAGTACTTGTCACGTAAATTAAAGTCTAATAATAATGTCTTCCTGCGTGTTGAAAGCGTAGTTTTTTTTATGTTTATTTACAATACATTTTTGGTACTTAACTTCAAATAACTTTTGATCTTATTTATCATGTATCCTTAACATTTTTATTTTCTTCCTACAGCTTCCAAATCAAAAATTAACTAATATTTTCTAGTGTAGTATCCTTTCTTCACACTTTAGTGTGTTTATTTATATTGATATACTCATCACGAAACCCACAAGAAACAAATCAATAATATTTTCTACTCAAAATTTTGGTTATTTTAGTTTTGGTTTTTAATTTACTTTGTTAATGGTTTTTTTGTTGTGGTTTATCTATTGATAGCATCTAAAGACATTAGAATAAAAATGTTAAAAGCTTTGATGAGAAACCCAAAGAAATGACTATTCTTTAGATAAAAATTCCAGAAAACTTCTATATTTATGGATATTAACTATAAAAGCCAGAAAACTTTCTTGGATGGATTTTCAATCTGTCGTCAACATATTTTGTTTGAGTAAGATGACGTGTACAGAAATCAAAATCAAATTACTACAAAATGTGCATTGAAGATGAATTGGCTTATGTAGTTTCCGATATAATTTTGGCTAATAGCTGTAAGCTGGCGATTAAACTGAAACCATTTTGATACCACACAGTGTTGAACCACACTAATCAGGTCTTTTTGCTAAGAGTTTTGAAGTCAATAATGCTAGGGTACTCGTCACAAACATTGATTCCAGTTACTGGTGTTTTCTGGCAGCTGCTACAGAAGAAAATGGAAAGAAAGAAAATATGAAGAGAAAAACGAATCTAATGATGACAAAGGTCTTGGTTTATTTAGCCAAACTTTGATATTTTCATTTTACATAGACAGGTATTCAAATCGCATCTTGCAAACCAAAAAAATGAATAAGACCAAGAAGATACTAACGATGCCATGGGTCTTGGCTTGCTTAGCTAATATTTCTTGAAGAATTTTCTCACTTATTCCTTGGAGAAACATTTTGAAATAATATGTAGAGAATTGATAAACACTTGGTTTTGCTAAAACAAACCAATCAATCTTATCAATCCTCTACCTATTATTTGTTTAACTAAATTCGATACTTTCATTTAACATCAATGAGTTAATAATTGCATCTTGCAATACAAGCAGAAGGTATACAAAATTTTTTGGATCTTAATGGCCTACCTTCTTCCTACTCACTCTATAACCTAGGGTTAATTATATAACGTATTGATCCATATCGGGTAGTTGTGGAGCATCCATTGTAACAACAGTTGTTTATGAGCATACGCAAATATAAAACTCTAATTTTTGTACACCTTAATACATAAAAACCACTGCGAAAAGATCACGTAGTCGATAGCCAAACACTACTAGTACTCTACGATGAATTTTTTTTCTTGTCTTCGACTGCATGGTCATCTGCCACCACCGACTTTTATTACGATGAACTAAATTCTCACTTAACTTTAAGTGAGAATTTAATACATCGTATAGTATATGCCACTATAGCAGATCTCACAATAATGTACAAAAGAAATCTGATTAACTACTACTACTATTACTAATTAAATAAAATATTATTCTATCGACATCATATTACCCATTAACACTCATTTATTCGATAATATATATAATTTTGTTTTCTTGTAATTCAAGCATGAAACGAGGTTAAGATCAATAGACCGCCGATAATTGAATGCCAATTAGCCACGATCTAGTGTGCCGTGTAATGTGTTGTTTTATTGTGTGATTACGGTCTCGCTGCACTTTGTCGCCTAATAATAGTCCTCTATCCGGTTAAGTGTCTATTTTATTTTTTCTGTCGGGCTTGTTGATTTAATTGCGCAGGGAATTAGTTTCTTTTTTGGAATGCCGTTAGCGCTTAATTAAGTTTCGGTGTAATATGTGTGTGTGACGATATTACTTACAGGAGCGCGAATTTGGGCCGACTGCATCTTGTCTCTACTCTTTTGTTTCAGGTTATCGGTTTTTGACTGAGTCGACTGTCGGTAAGTTGTTTGTGCTGCGTTAGGCTAGGCGGTGTTGACTTTGGTCCAATCACTTTTCAAAAAATTAAAAGGGTTAAAGAATTTATAAAACTCAAAAAGAATTAAATAATGTTTATAAAAACATAGTTTTATTTTAAGTGGAACAACATATTTGATTCTTAACTCTTAAGTTTTATGATTATTTCTCCTAAATTAATTTTTAATGTAATCCAAAGAAAGGAGACTAAAGATCTTAGTTATATTAAGTACCCTGTCTAAATTAGATAGATTTCTAATTTTATCTAACTAGCGCTTAATAAAAATCAAAGCCACAGATGGCCTCGGATTTATCAAGTCATGTCTGTATTAAAATCCACACGCTTAGGGGATGACATCTGATATGTCAATATTATAGGCAGTACTTTATACTTTTGCTCAGACATGACTTTAGATTTTAACACCAACTTCCTTGTCTATTTTTTGAAGGCTTGCTGTAATACCTTTGTACAAAATACAGATTATATCACTCATAAGTGAAGTACCAACAGTTTCTGTACATAAACAAGATCGCCTTCAATTTGATTCAAAGGAAAGTCTTTTTTCATGTTAAACTGGTAAGATAACTAAGATATGTAAATAGTTATTAATGGTGGAGGCTTCTATTTCGTAATACATCATAATTCAAAAATGAAACACTTATTAACTCAAACATTATCAGAAATAATTTCGACAATTTCAACTTGTCATTTTCTAACTCAAAGTTATTGAAATTGTCAAATCTATTTAATTAAACCATTGTGTAACGAAGGAATTTTAAGGATGAGTTTACTAATGAAAACATCTTCTAGGTCAAATTTTTCTAGGTCCCATACCATATTCTGGTCAATTTTTCAGATCCTTCTTTTGGTGATGAGATTGCTGGTATTGTAGGGTGACAGTCTCTAAAAATATGGAAGCTTTGTAGGGACTTTTCGCAAATAAATAACTTTTTGATACCTATTAACAATTTCAAAATCTAATTACAATAATCAAAACAATTTTGCAGTTCAGTTCCAGTTGATCAATATAATTCTAAAGTTTTTCAGATTCATTCATCATCATTGTAGTCTTATAGTTTTAGACATATAGGTCTTTTAATTTTTAGCACCTTTGAACATTTTTAAAATATTGGAATTAACATGTAATCATAGTATTTCTTATTTTTAATTTTGTAAGAATATATCTTCTATTCTAAGTGGTTGTTAGGATATCCAAAAATTGTAGAATAATTGTTGTTGTTATGTTAACGAAAATGCTAATACACAAATAAAATTGTAATATTACATACAATACAATTTATACGACACAAGAATTGGACAAAGTTTATCCTAGTTGGTTCTCTGAAGTGCTGAATTCTTCTAATCGAGTGCTATGATATTCCATCAAGACTGTTTACTTAAACAGTAAAAAGTTATCGTGAATATGCTGTCATTCCAAGTCTTCATGATGAGAAGAATAGTCTTCTTCATCTTGGACCAATATTAAAGAAAGGTTGATTGAAATATTTTGATTATTTTTCGGTTTCAAACAAACCTTTTATTAATATTAGTTCAAAATAGAATATCAATAAATTCAATTATCAATTAAAGTATTGGTCTTATTATGCATTTGATCTGATGGTAAAACAGACAGTTGAAATACAACTGAACATGTTAGCACACATCCGAAAGCTACTCTATTTGCCAGCGCTCCACATAGTGCAAACGGGTACTGCCTTCCTACTATCCCTCATATATCACTTTAAAAATAATGTATGTATTAGATGTTAACTAATTTGAAATATTTCCTATTAAAATGTAATTTATGTAAGTAACAAAATTTACAGTATTTTTTGTAAATATTACCCACCCTAGTAAAATGCTTTGTCTTAATGTTTTTATGACTTCTAAACAGGAAAGGAACTGTTAAACATACATTTGTAAAACCCATATGTGTGGTCATTTATTTTTTGTAAGTTTTAGTATTTTAGCAGTTAAGGTTATACAATTAGAAAGTTTAGTTCTGTTTATGTCCTCTAATTCGAACTACTTTTAAGGAACTAAGTTTTGAAAAAATTGAAATAAATTAAAAAATAAAAACTTTTACTCAATAATAGATAAGGTATTGTTAAATAAGAAGCCAGAACAAAATTTTGAAATTTGTAAATCACCAAATCCAAAAAAATTGGAAGATCATCATCCCTGCTGCTTGCCGTCCAGTTGCTTTCATTAGGACGCAACATTTCAAAGCAGAGATTTTCAACAAGTACAATTAAGCTCAAGGTTTTTGGGACTTATGCGGTGACTACCGTGGTTTTTAATAAGATTAAAAGGCTGTCTTTTTGAATATACAAGGATATGTTTTGGATTGAGGAACTCGGTATTAATTGTCTGATAATGACTATAGTAATAAGTGTTATTAAAAAAGTGATTATAAACAATATTGAATTGACAAGGCTGATACATGGTGAAATTACCTTACATAATTAACAACATAATTCGTTTTATTCTGAATCGAGTACATATAAGCCATTTTGGTCTTCAGTAAGGATGTACAAGAATACTTTCATCACTTGCAACCAGTTTTTCAACCTTTGGCATCTTTTGGCATCAAAATTAACTATGACAAACCTGTGAAACTAAATTAGATTTTTTAGGTCACAGCGTTAGGGTTTTCTTAGCATGGCCAATTTCTACTATAGTTTTATTCAATCATGCTCAACAATGTCAGCACCATTTAAACAGGTTGAAACAAAAACTCCAGGCATTAAACCACTAGTCTGATCTCAACCTGCTCTTCAAACATTTACAATGCCAAAGCTAGACCAGGATATTTCTGGAGACTTTCGATCGCTCGCTTTCTTAACCAAATATTTTTCGTCGACAGAATGTAAATATAGTATTTTTGGTGGTGAAAGTATTCAAATATAAGAACTCTGATAGTTTCTCAAGAAACGAGAGAGCGCAGACAAATGAATGAAAGTGTCTTTGCGCACTTCACCAGTGACATCAGATTCGTACTAGGCGACATAGGGTAGTACCACAAAATTAAGTTTGGCATTTTATTATCATTCGATCTTAGGTTGTTCAAATTCAAATTTATATGAATTTGGAATTGGAATTTCGTTAAAAATATCTTCTACGGATAATATATACTTACTACTTTCCCTATATAGGTAGTATATATAGGGGAAGTAAGATTTTTGCGGAAATATCCGTTTTGTGATTCCCTCAGTCAATTGCACTGATTTCTGGAAAAAAAAATGTGTCTGTATGTCTGTCTGTGGGTGTGTGTTTGTCTGTCGGTAAGCGCTGTATCTCAAAAACGAATAAACTTTTTGAGATGAAACTTTAAACTTAAGGTTTTATCGTTAAAAACGGGAACTGAAAAGCTTTTGGTAAACATTCAAAAACCGGAAGTGGATGTTTACTCGAGGCGATTTATTTGTTTTTTGGTCATATTTTTCTAAATATGAAAATTTTTAAAAAACGGTTCGAACAAAAGTTGAAGGAATTAAAAACTAAACAATTATTATTATTATTAAAACATGTTTTTCATAAAGTCAAAATTGAAATTTTTGACATTTTTTGCCAGTTGCGAATAAAGTATTTGAGTTACATGAAATATATATAAGAAATAATTGTAGAGAAATCGAAAGTGAAGAAATGATTAAGAATAGTATTTTTGTGTAAGTCCCATAGTTTTCGAGTAAAATATAGGGAAAGTACTATGATGGCCACATCACCATTTTTTTGGCTTAACAGACTTAACAAATTTATAATTACAATTAAAACTATTAGTATTAGGCTTAACATAAACTACTGAGAATCTGCAAACGGGTTTAATTCATTCAGACTATTTTTCAAATAGACCTCCCTGTATATCATTTTTGAAGGATTTGTGGATTCATTAATAAATTTTCAACATATTTGGAGTTGGAGTCACGAATATTTGTCTCAATTTTATTAATATGTTTCATATAATGATCTACTTAACACTGAAAAACAATCACGTAGAATTTAAAAGGATTCATAATCCATAGGATTGTTACTTGTTTTGTATTTTGTATGGGCCGATCGCTCTTGATTAGTAAGACTAATTAGCGTTTTGTTGAACCAGCATGGGAAGATGATTTAATTTGTTTCGTAGGAACATATTTTAAAATAGTTAACAATATTGTAAAACTCTTCTACCACTTGATGAATATTTCTATTTATAAATAGTTTATCTCAATCAATAGTTGCTAGAAAACTATTAATATCTCTGTAGTTTCCTTTTTTAAAATCATATTCAAATTCCGTATAGTGTAATTGGTTATCAGTTATAGGATCTAATTCATATGCATAATGATGAATTGAGTTTTTGCATAAATTATTACTTGAAATTGAAATGTTTATATCAGGAATATATGAAAGATCTAATAATGTAAGCAAGTAAAAGTAAATATAAAAGAACGGATGCCCAAGAGAATATTTGCTCCCTCAGCATCATCGAAGAGGAATGGTTTGAGTGGAAGAACAGGATTTGTAATTATGTGGATCTATTTTTTTTATTGATTAGTAATATTTTTAATTTTCAAAAAAAAATAGACGAAAGATTAATAAAATAAATACCTCTTTGATTAGGTAAAAGGTTTAATTGAAACAATTTTATAAAACTAATTGTGTCAACAATAATATTAGCTGATGAATTATTCATGTTTGATATCTTTACTCCCAAATTGTCGTTGCTTTATTTAATGTTAGGCAAATTATAATCACCAAACAGTAAAAATTGATAACCCTTGATTGAAATTGATAAACTTAATTGGATTATATACTCTTTCAATTATCAAATTTGGCGAATTTATATTAAGAGTAATAAACAATTGTTCAAAACTTTTTTCAGAAATTCAAACTTCATGAGATATAATTGAGTTATTAACTGTTATTAAAATGTATGTATTATCAAATGTACGATCAGCCCTAAATATTGTGTTGCCCTAACAACGAAACTAAGAATGAGAAATATCTTCAGTTAACTAAGTTTCCACCAGTATGATTATATCATAAAATTAGAAGTTAATATTAGGAGGAGGATCTTTGATTTTTCTTTAATTGAATTGATAAGGGCAACTAAATCGATCGTTATTCGTAGAAAAAAGTTCATAATCAAGAAGAGAGTGGCAAATCAATGTATGAATTTTTTGCAGCTGTTTTAAAGTATATAATTTTTGTATGGTAAGTGCCTGAATAATTTATCTAATTTGTTGGAAGTTCTGTGGTTTTTAAAATCCATCTTTTGGTCTATGGTAGATTCTAAGGTATTTTCAGGAAATAGAAGGAGAAACAGTTGGTTGGATAATGCAAATATTGCGTGAAGAAATATTATTACGGTGATAAGGAATTTTTGAGGATTGATTTTAATTCGTCATTGCTGCTGCAATTTGTATGAGATATTTGGAGGGATGTCGAAGCAGAATATGTTGTAGAGAAGTGGTGAAAAAAAGGATGCTTGTTTAGGGGTGTAAGGAAGGTAGAAAGAGTAGTTGATTTTGACTCTTAGGGTTTGTAGTGATGAAAATTAGATGCTTAAAAAATAATCATTTTGTAATGATCAAATGGCCTTCTATATGTGGTATAAACACATTTGCCAATAGGATAATACGTTTCTAACAAAAATATTATGAACAGATAAATCTCAATTTACTAATTGTGGTATTTTTAATCGACACAATGAACATAGATGAACTCAAGAGAATCCACGAGAAGTTTCACAGAGAAAACTACAAATTAAATTTGAGTTTAATCTATGGTGTGTTTGGATTAATAATTCTCGGTCCATATATTTTTGAAAGCTCACTAAATGGAAATGGTTACTTTTATTTTCTTCAGAAAACATTTGAAGATACGCTTGATTATTTAAATTTATCATTACAAGCAAGATTGAAATGGTTCCAATATGATGGTGCCCCACCTCATAACATATTGGCTTTACGAATTATTTAAATGATGCTTTTCCTAACTCATAAATGAGAAGATATGAAACAATCCCAGGGCTACCTAGATCTCCCGATTTGTGTGTTTTAAAATTTTTTCTGCAGGGTTATGTAAAAAACAAAGTGTATCAAAAATCATATCGATCCGTGGAGGATCATAAACTAACTGTTATAGAACCATTTAATTCAATTTACATCAGAATACACAAAAAAGCCATAAATTCACAAATAACACATGGCGGAAGGACCACGTGGTCGATAGCCTAACATTACTACTACTACTACTAATATTAATAGTGGACTCTTTGAGCATATTTTAATCTGCATAAAATTATCTAAAACTTTGTCTTTTACAGTTTTTTTCTATCTGTTATAAAAACCGAGATATATTGATTAGAAAAAATTGACACTTTTACTTTTTTGAAACTATCTAGTTACCCTTGACTTTTTTGAAAACTTTAAATATAGAATTCTATTCGTCTCGTAAATCTACACTTCTTTCCCTATTTAACCGTTTTTCTATCTCTTATAGTTTCTCATCTAAAAAAACTCAACTAATTTTGTAGAATTATAAGAATTTAACTACAGTCATGCCATAGTTACTTTAAAAAATCCCAAATGTTGTCATTTTTGGCCAATATAATTATGAATTATTTATTCATAATTTCAAAAATAAAGATACATTCAATGATTATTCAAAAAAAACATTCATATGTCAGAAAGAAAATAAATAATTATGACCTATGAAAATTTTATGTATTTTTACTGAACTGTATAAATATAACTTAATTTAATAATTTAATTTAAACAATAAATAAACTTAATACATACAAAAATAATATAAATAATATTCATACATAATTTAGATTACATGAGAATTGGGCAGAAGAATTTTATATATTTCTTGCTTTATGTCATCTGCATTTTTCAAGAATGCATTTTTTTGGTAATTTTAGAATTTTGCATATTAATGTTTCTTTAGTTTTATAAGAATTTCCTACTTTTTAATATTTTTTGCTTTTATGTTTTTTTTGAAATTTTGAAATATTTATTTTCTAAATTTTACTTTTATTTTTAGAATTTTTTTCAGACTTTCCAAAGTTCAACAATCCTACACTAATTTTGTTTTTAGATCTCTAGTAAGTTTCGTAACATTTTTTTAACAATTTTTTACTATTTTTTTATTAACTTATAAGAATGTTTCTTATAAATTGCAAGAATTTTGTTAAATTGTTCTAATTTGTTTTATCAATTTTTCTGTAATATAAGAAATAAAGAATTTCCTAAACGTTTTATAATTTTTTAGCTTTACATTTGTGTAATTTTGTAAATTTTCCAGAATGTCTCTTCTAAATCTTTCCAATTCCTAGAATATATCCTTAACTTTACTTTCGGATTTATAGAATTTTCGAGAAAATTTTCTTTCAATTATAACAGAAGTTATCACTATTTTTAAAATTATCTTATCAAAATTTTTTGAATACTTTTTTATCAGAGATTTTTAATTTTTTCCTGTAATTTTTGGTATTTTGTTCCTGCATTTATCTACCGACTTTGTTAGAATTTTTTCTTACTTTGTAAGAACTGTTCTCTTATTTTTCTAAAATTCCAAAAAAAAAATGACACATCCTTCTCGTCAGTGTTACTTTTATTCTCTTCCAATTTGCAATTTTTACATCTTACTCCTCATATCTGAAGCCCATGGCACGATTCTTCCGTGTATAATTATTTTTATGGTTTTGATTTCAGTGGATTGTTTTTATTTGTAGAATACAAGTATTTCTAGATTTCGAACAATTTTCTTTTTTGAAAACAATCTAATTTTTCTATTGAATTCTACCTACTTTTTAAGGAATGTCTCTTCTAAATTGTAAGAGATTTTTCGTTTTCTTTTTGGATTCACAAAATATTGTGGAATTTTTCTTTGAAATTTTTTTAAAGGTTCAACAATCTTCCATGATTGTTTTGAGGATTTCTAGAATTTTTAAGCAATTTTTCTTTCCTTCTTCTGAATTATCTTATGGGAATTTTGTAAAAATTTCTAAAATACAATAAATTTCTAAAAATGTTTATTAGTAATACTTTAATTCTAGAAATTAAATTGAATTTTCATTTTCTAAATATTCCCGAAAACCTCTTTTAAATTGTAAGATATTTCTTTCAGTAATACTCATCAAATAACTTTTCCTTCTGGACTTTTCGAAAACTATTTTTCTATTTTACGAAAAATGATTACCATTTCCGAATTATCTTATGAAAATTTTTTAGGAATATTTTTGGGAATTTCATTTTTAGGGATGCTTGAACTTTTTTCCATAACTTTTTGATATTTTTCTTCCATACAATTCTAACGTTTCTGTTGAATGCTGAATGAATTTTTAATTTTAAATTCTCAGAGTTTTTTAGGGTTTCTCTTTCTAGTTTGTAAAATGTATAAGATTGGAAGTTTTTTTCGATATTTCTAGAATTTTCTACATACTTTTCTGAGAAATTGTAGCTTTGTATTATCAGATATTTTTGTAATGTATTTTCTCAATTGTAATGTTTTTCTTCAACCGTTTCCTTTCCAGATTATTAGAATATTATAGCCCTTTTTTCCACATTTCTTTTAATAATTTTTCATAAGTATTTATTTCCGAGAATTTATCAATATTTCATCAATTATCTTTTTGTTTATTTTCGTAGTTTTACAAAAAAAAAATAATAATTCTAGTATCTCTAGCAATTATTTCTTTAAAATTTTAAGAATTTTGTTCCTAATGGCTAATAAACTATATGAGTTAAATGAAATTTATATAACAAGTAAATATTTGTTTGAGGTCCCCTGAGTCCATTCCACTGATTTCTGGAAAAAAATTGTGTATATGTGTGTTTATCTGACTGTCTGTCTTTATCTCAAAATCGAATGAACCAATTGAGATGAAATTTTAAATTTAAGGTTTTATCGTTAAAAACTGGAACTGAAAAGTGTCTTTTTTGTTTTTTTAATGGGAATGAGAAACTGAACAAGTTTTATTAAAACAAATTTTTCATAAAATACTTAACTTTCGAGAAAAAAAATTAAAAATTGAAAATTTTGACCTTTCTTGCCAATTGCTAATAAACTATTAGAGTTACATGAAATTTATATGACAAATAATTGTAGAGAATTTCAAAGTGATTAAATTATCAAGAAAAGGCTTTTTCCGTAAACCTCATAGTTTTCGAGTAAAATATAGGGAAAGTACTATGATGTCCACATCACCATTTTTTAGTTTAGTGATTACAGCCATTTAATTTATAACTTTTCAAAACACTTTTTGGGTGAAGATCATCAATTTTTTATACCAGATATAAATAGTTAAGATTAGAAAATTGTCCTAAACATAAAAAATATTTAATCTGCCTTTAAATCTCTAAATCTGCTGAACCATAGAAGCAATAATAATAATAATAATAATACAGGAACTTTCAATTTACGATGTTATTACTACATTGGACATTCAATTACATAAAAGCAATTTGTATGGTATAAATAGTATGTTTCTAAGTTATGTTCATCTACCATCTGCATAAGCGAAGTTTTAATTTGATTGTTATTAATTATTATTAATTACCTGTGTTATAATTTAATACAGTTGATTATAGGTAATGTTTGTAATAGTGAGATGATTTAGAAGTTGTGAGTTGAATTGAAAAGTGCTTGGGCTAAGGTAATCCAGCTGTTAGGCAGTGTCGTGTTGTTGGGGTGTAAAGTGGCGTTATTAGTAGTAAATGTAATAATACATGCAGTAACGTGATAATGTTGTAGATAAATGGATTAGTCAAAGGTCAGCATCTGCGGCGTGCCGCGTGGGGGCCCGTAGATGTCGCGCGGGCGCGTTCTTAAGTGGGCTCGGATGGTTCCGTAGATGACGGATCGGATGATGACGGCGGTGTTATTATTATTGCGAAAGGGTGGTAATGGATTGTTTGGCCGTCTTTTGGATGTTGTTCGAGAGCGCGAGTTTGAGTGTGAGTGTTGAGGGAAGTGGCGGTTGCGTGCAGTGCAGTGCTTTGGGTGTATCGAGCGCCGCGTGGCTTAGGAAGGCCCCCATTGGCCACCGCCGCACCTGCTCGGATTGGCGCGAGCGTGGAGGGGCGCCATTACCGCTCTAGTACCGCGGATAAGGCATAGAGGGCTATAGACTGAACATACATGGGTCATAAAGGATTCGAAGAAGTAGAGGAGAAGGACGCGTAAGAATTTCTCTGGTATAGGGTTAAACGTCGTTCAGTAAATAGCTATTAAGTGCGCGGACGTAAACCGTGTGAAGTGTAAATTGTTCGGACTATGACCGGCAGTGTGCGGTGCAGTGATCGGAACCAGCAATGAGTTCCAAATTTATCATTGATAGCATGCTCCCCAAGTACCATCAGCAATTCCATCATCAACAGCTGTTTCCTAATCCAACGACTACCTCCTCCATCGAAGCCAGCCTAGCCTCCGTCGTCAACTACAGTTCTTCTGGTTCACCTAGTGGATCGTCTCCGCAACATTCGAACAGCAGCGCTTCCTCCACGTCTCCCGCCTCCAGAATGTATCCCTACGTATCCGCCGCCACCGCAGCAGCGCACCACCATCACCAGCAGCAGGCGGTCGCCGCTGCCGCCTTCAACGCGGCAGCGGCCTCGGGGACGATGGTGCCCGGAGCGTTCTCCTCGAGCGCGAGCACGGCGGCACTCGCCGCGGCCGCCGCCGTCGACGCCGCAAACGACAAATCCTGCAGGTACACCACCGGCCTCACCGGGAACGTGGCACCCACGGACTCAATGGTAAACTACACCCTCGGGCACCACCACCAGAACGGGGCCGCCGTCTCCGCGGCGAACTCCGTCAGCGCGGCGTCGGCTTCCATGGCCGTTGCCGCCCAGTTCTACCACCAGGCTGCGAGCGCCGTCGTCGACCCACTCACCTCCTGCTCACAACCCACCGCACCGGGTGGACAACCCATTCCAGATATACCCAGATATCCATGGATGTCGATCACAGGTAAATAACAATAATACACATACTTAATTCAACAAAATCATAACTTTTTACTATTCAAAAGTACTAACAACGTGCTCCCAAATATGACTCACTATATAATGCTTCAAATTATAACAATGTTTATTATCTACAAATAATTCCATCGATTTAATATGTTTAATTAATTTTACACAAACAATTAAAAACAATATTAATCACAAAAATTTCATCGTTTGGAAATTTTTTAAAATCTTTTATAATATAAATTAGTGAACTTATTTTTTTATAATTTATTTTCCTGTACACAATTTTACCACTAATAGACGTAAACACGCTCACATCAACCACCCGTCGGTAAAACACACTTTGAAAAAAATAATCGCCCAAGACACGAGCGTCCCGTCGGCCGTCGACAATTCAGGAAGTCATCTTCCTCAACCACCCGCAAAATTTACAACGCGGGGTTGGTGTTGGCGCACTACTCTACTACCGATAAAACATGCGTTTAACTACCACTTAGCGGCCCATAACAATAAAACTAGCCATAAACCTGAACGCCTGCCCCCGACACACAAAAATCTCACTCTAATTGTAAACACGATCGCCGAATCGGGAATCAATCCATAAAGTCCTCAACCCACCCCCGCGCGCCGACGGCCGTAATCGCGGCAATAATAATTATAATAATCGGCCGCAACGGTCGTAACAATAAAATAATAACATAAAGCGCAATTAAAATTATATAATAGTACCAATAAAAGTAATTTTATTGGCGCCCGTAAAACTGCCGTTTATGCCTTTTTAAACCGTTCCCTCACTTAATTCTCTTTTTGCAGATTGGATGAGCCCGTTTGACCGTGTGGTGTGCGGTGAGTACAATGGTACATATTGCATTTTTTATTTTTTCCTTATTTCTAACATTAATTTTTAAGTTTTTAAGAGCTTTTCGTATTTTAATGCAAATTTGGCACGCGCTATTCTTTTCCCGTTACGTTTTTCATTTTTTAACGGTTTATCGCCGCATTTGCCTTAAAGTAAATAAAGCTGTAATATTAATAACAATATTTGTCATAACAACAATTGTATAGGTAGTGGTACAATAATATTATACATTATTACTTCATTTTTTAAAACCAACTGATTGTAATATCAAATTTTTATTATAAAACGTTAATATTAACGTGTATTCTAATCATATTGATTGTAGTAATTAAAATTATATTATTTATAAAAGGCACTAACAGATTTTAAAGTTTAAAGTATTTATAACACAGATCTTAATAGCAAACAACAATTTGTTAAACTTTGACACCAATAGCTGTAACATAAATTAATAACAATAATAAAAATATCATCACAAAATTTATAATATTTCTCACGAGTCTAATTTTAATGATTATGTAATTAAAACATCTATAAAGTTAATTAAACAACATTTATAAAATTATGTATTACTTTTTATTTTTGAGCAATCAAAAAGTGGTTTGAAAATTTATTTAATTTAATTAAAATGATATATTTTTTAGTTAATTCCAATTAAAATCTATTTACGTTATTATTAAAATTGTCGACATTTTTATTAAATATTAATTGAAATTACACTGGTATAACAAATCTAAAAAAAAATGTGCTATTATTTTTATAGTTATTAATAATTTATTTTATCGCTAAGGAGTTAATCATTGTTTAAAACAGTTTTATAGGCCGAAGAAACAAACATAGCCTTTTTAGGTGTTCCATCATCCCTTTTAACTTATAAAAATTCTAACGATTAATTAATCAAAAGTTGATTTTTTCAACATAATTTAATATCCATTATTACACATTAATAGTGCCACTTAACTCAGTATAAATAACTTAAAATAATTCACAAATATCGTAAGTTAGGTTATTTTCAATTCGTTTCATAAATTGGTCATAACAGTTTCAACAATTGTTGATCAACCTTCTTGTAAAGTTGAATCCATAAATAAAATTATTATTATTATTAAAGAATAAATGAAGACATGGGGATATAAACAAGTTTAAACATATAATGATCTAATTATTAACATTTAGAGTTGGTAAATAATCCTACAAATTTTCTGTAATAGCATTTATCACTTATTGGATAAAGAAATTGTAATATTTATTTTTCAAAAACTATTATCATTATCGAGATGTTTTCTGGATATTTGTTGAACCTCGAAACTACCAAAAGGTAGCGTGGTAAATAGTTGTATCATTTGCTGTACATAAAAACTAAAATTTTTGATTTTCACTGTTGTTTTTCTTTTTTTACAAAGACAAGTTCTTTGAATTTAATTAAATAAAAGACTAATTTGACACTTTTTTCACTTGGCTTATTTATCGCTAGATGTACATTTTGGCTATTGATAATGGTCACTTTGTGAACGAAATGTACATCTAGAGATAAATAAATAAACCAAGTGAAAAAAAGTGCCAAACTAGAGTTTTATTTAATCATAAACATTTTCACGTACTCTTACAATCCAACAAGTTTTTTTGAATTTTCGCTGACCTGTGAAGAAAAGAAAAGTGCTAAACTAGAGTTTTATTTAATCACAAACATTTTCACGTACTCTTACAATCCAACAAGTTTTTTGAATTTTCGCTGACCTGTGAAGATAGTTTAAGGTCGTGTCGAAAATATTTTTAAAATTATGAACTTCCTTGGTTCTACTATGGGAAAACTTTACCCTACAAATTCTTCGTAATATTATTTATCATTTACTGTACGTATAATCTATAATATTTGATTTTCAGAATTTATCACCATTGTATCTTCATTTCTATTGTTTAAAATTATCTATACCGTAGGTTAATGACCCCACAAATTCTACATTACAGTGATAATAACTAAAATAATTAATTTTGAAAAATGGTTACTGTTGCAATTCCATTTTCCATTTTTTCAAAGAACAGAATGTTCCAAGAATATTTCCAAATGTAGGATGAAATAAAACACGATTTTCTATGTTTTTTACC
Source organism: Ontholestes murinus (assembly GCA_963969525.1). NCBI lineage: Eukaryota > Metazoa > Arthropoda > Insecta > Coleoptera > Staphylinidae > Ontholestes > Ontholestes murinus. The sequence continues at coordinate 59,505,796 of OZ018392.1, read as the reverse complement.
ACGGTATATTAATGATTTTACATTAATGAATTATGTTCGACTATAGTTTCGACTCTTCCAAGTCATTATCAAGTTGAAAGGGTCGAAACTATAGTCGAAGATAATTCATTAATGTAAAATCATTAATATACCGTGGTAAAAAACATAGAAAATCGTGTTTTATTTCATCATACATTTGAAAATGAAATACCACATAGTACTGGTCACCACCATCCTGTTTCCAAGAATATTTGTTGATCTGTGAAGGTAGAATATACTATTGTGGTATATATTAAGTGCCTTAACTCTACTGTTAGTAACTAATAATTTTACAATTTTACAATTAAACTACTTTTTATTTAATGAGCTTGGAAATTGTACTATTTACGATGAATTAAATTTTCATTTAACCTATGGTGAAACATTTTTATGTTAATCAGAAGGTATTATTAACCTTCTAATGGTACTATTTGATTTTTAGAAATTATACTTATTGAAATTGGGTTAAGTAAAACAATTGTTAAGTTCCATTATTATTATTGTAGTTCCATTTCTACAAAGAGCAGTTTTCTAAAGATTTGTTCTTCCTCAAAGGTACTTAAAGATGCAAACGTTCAAAAAAATGAATTGGCTTATCTTAGCTTTGTTAAATAATCTCAAGAAAATCCTCAAATGGTTTTTATAATTTTATATCATAAAACTGTAGACTTTTCGAAATTATTCTTGTATTTTTACGAAGTACTGATTTTTTTGACCTGTAAAGATAGCGTGATAAATCTTCAAAATTATAACATGACTTGTTTCTGCAACGTAAATAATCTCACCAATTCACCGTGATGGTATTTATTACTTACTGCCCATAGAAATTGTAATATTTGATGTTCAAAAATTATTACCATTTAAGTTCCTACTCATAGTTAGTTTCTACTGAGGGTAGAATGTTTCCTAAATATTAGTGTTTTATTTCTGAATCTTTTGCGGGCAATAATGGAATTGTTTGAATTGTTTTGTTATCTACTTCATCAGAGTCACTGGATTTTTTTTGAAACACAGTTGTACTCTGTTGTTTTATTTTGTTATTGGTTGGGATAAAGCTTGCACTGCTTTCAACTGTTACCATTTTCAGATCGGATTTCTTCTTGCGCTTCTTTAGGCTCTTCATCTTCATCATCAGCACAAACTGCTTTGCTTTCACAATCAGTGACAGATTTTTGCATTGTAGTGGAAATATCTGTATCACTCTGAATGTTTTCTTCTTGCAGCACCTCTGGAACAGACTAGAGTTTACTCTGAAAATTAATACCTTCAGCGTGCAAAAAGTAGCGTTGATATGTTTGTAATATTAAAATTTAAAAAAAAAACATTGAATAGTTTAAATTTAAATATAAAAACAAACAACAAAATTCACAGCAGCTAATTTTAAATATTTCAAGCTATTATAAACAGTGTATTAAAAAAAACATAAGATACTGATCGATCTTTTGGTTGATCTTTTTTTGGTCAACACATTATATCATCTGTAAACTTGGCCAAAATAATTTATTTTTGAAAATATCCTCACCTTTGCAATACTTTTACCTGCAGGTTTTTTTTCAAACTAGTTTTCATATGATGCAATATTTCCAAGTATTAGAAGATTTTATTATTTTGTACAATGCCGACCCAAATCTTCTCACCTTTGCAATACGTTTCAGAAATTACCCTTTATATGCTTACTTAGAGCAAATTTTGACACCTTTCGGAAAGATCAGTTCGGCAAATTTCGAAAGAGCCTGATCACAAAACTGTTTAGGATATGAGTAAAACACAGTTTGGCACTTTTTTCACTTGTTTTTTCACAAGTGAAACAAGTGCCAAACTGTGTTTTACTCATATCAACATTTTCACGTACTCAAACAACCAAATTAATGTTTAGGATATCTTGATATAGGTTGAAGATCTAATAGTTAATTAAGTGGATGATAAAATTGGATTTTTAATTTAAGGAAAAGAACATTAAAAAATATGAATTGTCTTGTCACCACCTTTTTTAGATAATCCAACAAAATTTCCGTGGTGGTATTTATAAGCAACGTTAACCTGCAGGCTATTTTCTTAAACTAGTTTTCCTATGCTACAATATTTTTACGTATCCCCCACATCTGAAGATTATATTTTTTTAAATTTTATACAATGCCGGATTAATTGTCAACAGACAACATAAACTAGTTTTCCTATGATACAACTTTTCCACCTATCCCCCCACATCAGAAAACTTTGTTTCTTTTTCTACAATGCCGGATTAATTGTCAACATACCAGTTTCATTCTATTTTAGATCATCTGCGCAATCTTCAGCTTAAAAGGCGAAGAACATATTTTAACATCATCTTTTTGTGTTTAAATTTAATGAATAAATGAACATAATATTTAATTGATATCACTGCGAATTTACTACCAGGATCTTTGTCTATGAGATCCTTTATTCATATATCGAATATTAACCAAAAAAAAATTGACTTATTTTATAATATGTTTGATTAATTTTATTGTTTAGATGAGACGCGCATTATTCAAAATCACCGCAATCGCAATTCTATTTATTGTTGTTATTATGGCCATTCAAAAATAACAAACATCCTTCTGAGAAACTCGTAAAATATGTTATTAACTCACTTTGTTTTAAAGTCATTAATAATTTTTGGATAATGGATAAAATCTAATTTTACATCCATCTAATTAACTAATAGATCTTCAACCTCTATCAAGATTTTAGAAAAGTTTTACGATCAGGCTCTTTCGACATTTGCTGAACTGATCTTCCTGCCTTTTAACTATTAGATCTGTAAACTCTATCACGATTTTCTGAAACGTTTTATGATCAGGCTCTTCCAAAATTCGCTGAACTGATCTTCTCGCCTTTTCAAAATTTGCTGAACTGATCTTCTCGCCTTTTCAAAATTTGCTTGTTTGATCTTCAAAGCTCTTTCAAGATTTGCTTGGTTTATAAAATAAAAACTTTCATTTATTTTTATACGTTCTTCTCAAAGCATTTATTTGTTTTTGCATAACGGAATATGTCTTGAAGATTAATGACGCAAATATTGAAATGAAAAGACTTTGATGACGAGTTGAACAAATCTTGTAAGAAATATCTTGAAAATTAGAATGGCTGTTGCTAATGACATTTTATTATTAATTGATTGATATTGTAATGTCATGAGCAGCAGTATATCCAATGTTCAAGCTCTATCTTTCAAGATTTGTTTTAAATAATCATCAAAGTATTTAAATACTTGCTTAATTGATCTGCAATTTAAGATTAGCTCGATCTGCAAAATAAATGCTTCACCTTGTTTTCATACTTAATTTTTTTTTAAATTATATATACTTGGGATTAAGACCTTATATTAGTTTCTAACTTCAGAAATTTTGTAATGTATTATCTTTTTGATTTTACCAAAAATATTTTTTCTAAATATTACAACTATCGTATATTTATGAGAAGGTGATCTATTGAAATATTTTTAGTAAAATCAAAACAGTTATTCACTTTTGCATAATGGATCAAATATTTAAATTTTGCCAGCTATTATTGGCCAATATTTTGATGTTGTCATGCAATTTGGCATGCGTACTCGTTACTACAACAAATCCAATATTCAAGCTCTTTCAAGATTTGCTTAAATTGCATTTCAAGATTGACCTTCAAACCCTTTAAATTAACTTGTAACAAAAGTAGTTCTATTTACTTCCGTTGCAATATGTAGTCTTCATATAAGGGAATTCCAAATTATTTTTTTTATTCGAAGCTTAATAATCTCTAAAAATATAGCGGACGAGAAATATATGAATCTCAACATCTTTTGTTTTCGTTTCTATAAAGACAATTTCCGTCGTTCGCGCCTTTCACCCTTTCGGATTCTGCTTCGACAGGCAAAGCCACAAACTAATCTTCAAGCTTTTAACAATTTGCTTTAATGATCGTCAGGCTCCTTTGAGGTATGCTCAATTTGCAAAGTAAAATAAAAACTTGAAAAAGCTACATTCATCATTGAACCACATTTTTATTATCCTTTGGATTAAACAAATATTTCAATATATCACCTTCTTCTGAAACATAGTTTCTCAGCCTTATTTTGCTCACCGCTCACTTTGAGAACATGTATTCTTCTAGGTCTCCCCTATCTTAATTTTACTTACCATCTGTCGCTAATTTAAAACAGCTATTTCTCCGTCTACGCTATGTCAATGCTCCCTTATTTTCTCTGGGTCTTCTACTGCCTCCTGCAAAAGTCTCAAACGCCCACAAGTGAGCCTTTATCGTCCACATCGCTAACCTATGTTTTAAAGGTATTAAAAGGGTTCTGTACTGAATTATTTCATGTTTACTCATAGCAGCAAATCCAATTTTCAAACTGTTCCAAAATTTACTTAGCCTTTTCAAGACTTGCTGGTATTTTAAAGTAAATCGTTGAATTTGTTTTTATTATACCTGATGGAAATATAAACAAAAATATTTCTGGTTTAGAAATTAAATTAGCATCTATGATCAGTAATTACTGATTAATTTCGAATCAAGAAATCAATATTTAAATTTAGATTTTAAAAGCACAAATTTATGAACTCCAAAATAGGATTTTTGATTAAAAAAATATTTCAATATGTGAACACGTATTAAAGCAATTAAAAAAAGCTCAAGGTATTTTTTTCTTTAAGATTTGCTTAATGATTTTCAAAAGCTTTATTTAAAGACTTGATTGATCTTCACACTCTTTACAAAATTTGCTTGTTTATTCTTGGCATTTCAAGATTTCATTTTAATTTACGGAATAAAACAGATTTACAAATCCAAATTACGACAGCAGCAAGTACAAAGATCAAGTTATTTTGTTCTTCAAGATTTGCTTAACTTATTTTTAATCACTTTCAAGACTTGATTGATGTTTAATCTCTTGCAAAAATTGCTTTTTTTATCTTGAAGCTATTTCAAGATTTCTTTTGTATTTAGGAAACAGATTTACAAATCCAAACTATGACTAATATATAAACCACAATCAGAAAATAGCGAGGAAGAAAGATTTGCTCTTTCGAGATTTTCAAAATAATTTTGTTTTTATACATAAAAGAATATTAAATGTAAAATATTTCATGATTTAGGCCATCATGGTATTTTTTTCCTTCAAGATTTGCTTAACTAATTTTCAAACCTTTTCAACACTTGATTTATCTTCAAACTCTTGCAAAATTTGCTTTTATGATCTTGAAGGCATTCCAAGATTTCCTTTTTATTTAGGAAACAAAACAGATTTATAAATCCAAACGCAGCAATTGCAAAGCTCAAGTTATTATATCCTTCAAGATTTGCTTAACTGATTTTTAAACCTTTTGAAGACTTGATTGATGTTCAAGCTCTTGTAAAATTTGCTCTTTTGATCTTGAAACCATTTCAAGATTTACAAATCCAAACTATGACTGATATATAAACCACATTAAGAAAATAGCGAAGAAGAAAGTTTTACTCTTTCGAGTATCGTCAGATTTTCAAAATAATTTATTATTAAAATAAAAATATTTCATTATTTAGGCCATATAATAGTGATCATCAACAACTGATCAAACTGAAAAATATTTAAATTTTGTACTTCAATAACTTAATTATAGAATTTATTCAGTTTGATCGTCAAGCTCTTGCAAAATTTGCTTGTTTGATCTTGAAGCCATTGAAGATTTATTTTGTATTTAGGAAATAAAACAGATTTATAAATCCAAACTATGAACTACATTAAGAAAATAGCAAGGAACAAAGATTTGCTCTTTCAAGATTTAAATTAATGGTTTTTGAGTTACATGAAGAGAAAATTTCAATTAATAAAACACGTTAGAATTCACTTTCTTCACAATTTATTTTGTATTCACTAGATGTATTGATAATGAGCACTTAGAGCTCGAAATGTACATCTAGTGAATACAAAATAAATTGCGAAGAAAGTGAATTCTAACGTGTTTTATTAACTTTCAAGATTTGCCAGATTCTCAAAATAATTTTATTTGTATTCCTAGAAGAATATTTAATTTAAAATATTTCATCATTCAGACCATATAATAGTGATCATCAGCAACTGATCAAACTGAAAAATATTAAAATTTTATACTTCAATAACTTGATTATAGAATTTATTCACAATAAATTTCTTCAGAAATTTCTTCATAAAAACAATGTTCTTTAGAAAGTCATTAAAATTTTATAATAAAAAAGCCTAATATTTACAGTAATTAACGTTAAACATAAAATGTAAGTTTTGAACAATTGCTGTTGCACAAAGTTGAACAATCTGAAATAAGGAATTCTAAAATTTGTTTCGAATGAAATATTTTCTGTGTTTCTTGCAGAATTTATAAAAATATGCCTAGAAATATACTAGTTTAATACTTTGTCCCTAAAACTTTTATTAGGGTTCGAAATAATTTTTCATATTTGGTATGAAGCTTCATTTTGCAGTGTATAGATATAAAATTTATAAATTGTAGTTTTATGTTTAATGTTTCTTCTTCCTCCTATCGAAGGTTGGATATCATCATTTCTATTTTCACCTTATTTACAGCTACACGGAAAAGTTCTACGGAACAATCCCCCAAATTCCACAACCACGAAATTCTTCTTCTACCAAGGTTTAAATGTTTCAACAAATTTTGCCGGGTTTTTGAGCGAAATATTCAATCAAAAGTATTGGGCAAAAAGTCTCTTCTTCCTCCTACCGTAGGTTAAATATCATTTCTATTGTCACCTTATTTGCAGCTGCACAGAAATGTTCTATAGAACAATCCTTCAACAACCACGAAATTCTCCTTCTGCCAAAGTTTATTTTTAACAAATTTTGCCGGTTATTTGGACGAAATATTCAATCAAAAACGTTTTCTCACTTTTTAATTAAATACTTTTACTTTACTTTTTTCTTTATTTTCGAAAATCCAACGTCAACTACGTTTTCGGTCTTTGGTAACCTTTATTTATATTTTTTATTATCTTTTTTTGTTTTTTGAACGATTACAATTTGACAAAAAGTTACATGAAAATATCACCACAGTTTATTCCTACTTCACTTGTTTTATAAATTTTGGGAACACTTTTTTTTTCTTTTTGCACTAACTAAAAAAATATAAATCTGCATTTATGGTCTTTATTTTGGTTATTTTTAGCCATCAATAGTGAATGAATTATATTTAATTAATTGCTCACTTAACCCGTGGTGAAACATATTTGAAAAATCTTGATTAGAAATTAAAAACACTTGGTTTGTTTCACAGAATATTTATTATTTTTTCTCTCCGACTAGTTTCGACAAAATGTCATTATCAAGGAGTAATGAATTATTATGAATTATTCATAAATATAATTTGGAAAGTTAAAAACAAAAAGCAATAATAACTACTTCTTTAGGCAAAAAAAAAAACAAATTTCATTTCCGGATGTTTTGATAATTCAAAGCATAATTTAGGAAATGATGCCACATATTTAAGAAACAACGAGGAAATGTATAATTATAATTGAAGAAACTCAACACCTCTCACCATTGTGCTCGAGTTAATTGATGTTACGCTCTAAATATTTTGTGTGTTATTTGTCGTTTTTAAACTAATTACTTTCGTTCTTAATTCAATCGGTCAAGTATGACTGCATGTGGAATTAACCCTGGCATATATCATTATGTTTATTTAAAGTTTATCAATAATTCTAACATTTTTGACATCATAATACCATCTCCAAAAAGGTGGAAATAAGATTAAAGTAAGACAAATATTAATGGTAAATAGAAAGAACAAGGGACTTTCACCACCTACCGGAATAAGAGTTAGACTTGAAGATCATCTACATAAACTCCGCCCAACTTCATCCAATACAATTTTTTGTATGTTTTGTATTATATTTTTTGTATATTCATATGTATTTTATTGTAAAGGAAGAAGACTTTAGCTACATATAAACATTAAATACAAACAAATTAATAAGTGAATATCTCATATTAAAGTTTAACAGAACATACATATAATGATCTTCAGAAGATTTTTATTAATTAATATTTAAAAGAGTTTAAAGTTTAAATCAATGCGCAATTTAATCACATAGGGTGTAAAAATTGTTTTATAGTTTTTCCTGAGATAATAACAAGTAAAAACGAATGTTTTTAGTTATTTCGTTGAATTGATATAATAAGTTTTTAAATTAATAGGATTATTTTTTAAACGAATATTTACAAATAATTATATATCCCAGTTAAGATTATTTATCATTAGTTTAAAAAAATATAATTTAATCTAGTTTTAAAAACCAATGTTTTTTTTTTTATTTCTTGAACTGTAACCTCCTGTACTATTGAAGTTATTGAATCAAAAATTTGGCTATATCAAGAGACTACCCTAACAAGTATCGAATATATTGCTAAATACAGTTCTAGTTAAAACATTTTTTTAAATTGTTATTGTCTTGTGTTCATGAGTTAATTATTCCATTTTAATTCTCAGTATTCCAGATTTAATTCAATCTGAAAACGGCTGACAGTTAATCAGTCCGGACCATTTCGCTTGATTTAAAATCCAATTTTAAACCTTTTTATTGGCACTCGTCCAAAAGTTTAAAAATACCTGCCTCGTCCGACAACGCGCGTTTCACTCCTTTTTCTTCTTCTTCCACCCGACAAAAAGTGTTATTTTTAATTTTCCGAAAGCGTGACCATCAGCCACCCTTTTCACAACCCTTGGGCGCACAAAAAAATTAGAAAGCGAAAACTTTCACCGCAAAAACAAGGTGTCGTCGAGGTTTTTACGGCCCCCGGCGCGCATAGATAACCGAGGTTAACAAAAATCACTTGTTTTGAATATAAAATTGGCCGTTAACCAAATAAAAATCACATTTAGGCATTTTATACGCCATAACTTCGCACTTTGATATCAAAACAGGCGATTAAGAGGGAATAACGCACGATGTATGCAATAACCTGGTGACACGGTGTGATAATAAAACAGATTGTTATCCCTGGCGATCGCGAGCGAGGAGTTCATTTTGAGAATTTACGGGATCGAGGTTGATAAACTCAAAAATAAAATTTAATGCATACCGCCGCGGAAAATAATTGAAATGGTGATGATGACAACTGCAACCGTGAAGATACATTAAGATGACATTTTGAAACTTAAATTATCAGCATGGGAAAATGAAACAATTTTTCAATTTATAAAACGATTTATTGCGTTATACACATAAACAAGTTTGAGTTTATGAAATTATTTGGATTTGTACGAAATGTAATGGAAAGTTTGTTGTGAATATAACACAGAAATATGTGATTGAAGAGTTTGTCAACCTAAGTAGTTCACGTTTGTTTTGCACATAAATTGTTTGCGATTACGAAATTTTGTAGAAATTCTGAGGAGAATGGTTACGACCGTTACTACATGGTAATCTCCACGGATTAAATACATTATTGTCTAACGCATTTATGTATTTAATATATCTATTAGATTTTTCTTATCCAGTAAAATAATTATCTATAAATTTTAACAGTATAAAAATATAACAATTTGAACTTGTTTATTTAGTTTAATCTTTCGACAATTACAGCAAGGAATGGTGTAATTGTTGGAACCAGTCAGATTTGATAATTAAATAGTGAAATAAACAAAGTGTTTAAATTGTGTTATTTCCACATTACAAAATATTTCAGGAGAAAAATAAACTTTAACATTTTACTGATTTTAAAATTTGTATTTAAAACATACTTTTCCTATGTGATATATTTGTACTTCACAAATGAACCGGGTCATACAAACGAAATTAAAAAGTGTTTTTACCAGCTTTTCAGCTCTTCTGATAAAGATTTAAAGATTCAGTTTATAATCTTAGGTGGTTTTTGAAACACTGCGCAATATTGATGTTTCGAAATACTTATTAGAGGCACATTTTAAAACACAAAGATGCTTCAAATGATGTATTTCCGTTGAAATTTTGGAATCGAAAAACAATTACGATTACAATACTTTTCCTCTAAGAAGTAGAAAATTGTTCTGATCATTCAAGGTCAGTTCCAAGTGCTTTATAGGTAAAATCTGTTGTTCTGCCTTTGATAAATCTCAGATGAGATCTAGAATAGTTCGGAACCGGTCCGTGTTTTTGTTAGTCTGGGTCTGCATTTGGATGGGTGACAGAATCCCTTTACTATTGAGATATAATAAATAACACTTCAGATTGCATTGGTGGTGGGTAAGTGATCCTTTAAAGCAACAAGCTCATTTACACACACATAAATAGAAAAATAACACAGTGGAAGGACCACGTGGTCCACGATAGGGAATCACTACTATTATTACTATGTTTGGATTTAATAGATTAGATAGTTAATATCAAAAGTACATTTATTTATTAATTGTATTTTGTTTTTGTTTATTATAGACTTCACAAGAAAATAAATACATTTTTTATATTTAAGCTAAAGATATTAAATTATTATTTTGTAAGATACATAATTATGATGTCCAAATTTTACTCTGTATGCATCTAAACACTAATAATCAATCACATCTCTTGAAATGTAAACTTTAAGAATTTTTAATGAAATGAAAAAATAAATTATTTACAAAACTCTTAAGTTCTTAAATTATTGATTCAGATAATAATAATAACTTGTAATCATAGAAAAATAGCCAATTTAGCCACACAACATGTTAATATGTTAATATTAATAATCTTATTGAATATGCTATATTCATAATTTTAAGGATATTTGCTTCGAAATTTTGTAAAGCATTTAGTTTATTGCATATTTTAAAGATTGCGTGTTCATTAAATAAAAACAATAGTTTAGGTTTATTCAGAGAAAACAGGTCTCTAAAATAATTAAGAAACCGTTTAGAACATTTTGAGCAGTAGTAAAATTTAAGAGATTGAATTGAATGATTTTTAGGGATACTTGCTTTCAAAATGGGTAAAGCATTTATTTTATTGCATAATTTGAAGATTGCCTAGTCTTTTTTTTTTGTTGTTAGAAAAGGGAATAATTTAGGCTTATATAAAAATCGGGTCTTCAAAAGCATTAAAAAAGCCTTTAGAACTTTTGGACAAGAGTTTTTTTTGTGAGGAAAAGCAATAATTTAAGTTTATATAAGGAAGACCTATCTCCGAAAGCATTTAGAAATCCTTTAAAACTTTTTGGACAAGAGCAAAACTTTGAGTTGGTTATTAAATTATGACTTTTAAGAATACTAGCTTGCCAAATTTATAAAGCATTTATTTTATTGCATATTTTGAAGATTACGTAGTCGTTTTTGCGAGAAAAGTAATAATTTAGGATTATTAAATTATGATTTTTAAGGATACTTCGTTCCAAAATTTGTCACTGTTTAAACAAACCAAGTGTAAATTGTGTTATTTCTATATTACAAAATTTTTCACCGCGAGCTAAGGAGAAACTAATTCAAGAAAAATTTGTAAAGCATATATTTTATTGCATAATTTGAACATTGCGTGGTTATTTCTCGAGAAAAAGCAAGAATTTAAGTTAATTTGGGGAAGCTAGGTCCCTAAAAGAACTGAGACCTTTTAGGCAACAGTAAAACTTTGAGTTGCTTATTGACTTATAATTTTTAAAGATACTAGCTTTCAAAACTTGTAAAGCATTTATTTTAATGCATATTTTGAATCACTTTGGTAAATTTTCGTAAATGAAATACATACATACAATAACACTTTCAAATTTATTTTGCCGTTCGTGACAATTGTTTCGACACACTGTGTCTTCTTCAGGCGAAGAAATGTTACAATATGAACTTTCAACAACAGCCTCAACTGTTGAGGTATATTTTGAAGATTACGTAGTTTTCTTTTATATATTTAAGTTTATATAAGAAAAACCGGTCTTTAAAAGCACATAGAAATGTAATAGAACTTTTTGGGCACGGGTAAAACTTCGAATTGGTTATTATTAAAGATACTTGCTTTCAAATTGCTTTCAAAATTTGTAAAGCATTTATCTTATTGCATATTTTGAAGATTGTGTAGCCTGTTCTTGGAGAAAAAGCAATAAGTTAAGCATATATAAGAAAAACAGGTCTCTAAAAGTATTTAGAATTCTCTTAGAACTATTTGGGCAAGAGTATATGCTCAAGTCGGTTATTAATGTATGATTTTTGCTTCCAACATTTGTAAAGTATTTATTTTATTGCATAATTTGAAGATTGCGCAATTATTTATGTAGAAAAAGCAATAATTTAGGTTTATTGAATTATGATTTTTAAGGATTCTTGCTTCCAAAATTTGTGAAGCATTTATTTTATACACATTTTCAAGATTGAGAATAAGTAATAATTTAGGTTTATATAAGAAAGACCGATCTCTAAAAGCACTTAGTAAACATTTAGAACATTTTGGACAAGAGTAAAACTTGAGTTTAGGTTTATTGAATTATGATTTTTAAGTATTCTTGCTTCCAAAATTTGTGAAGCTTTTGTTTTATACACATTTTGAAGATTGTCTTTTTCCTGTGAGAAAAAGCAATAATATAGGTTTATATAAGTAAGACCGATCTCCAAAATCACTTAGAAAACCTTTAGAACCTTTTGGACAACAGTAAAACTTTAGTTTAGATTTATTGAATTATGATTTTTAAGATTTCTTGCTTCCAAAATTTGTGAAGCATTTATTTTATACACATTTTCAAGATTGTCTTTTTTCTGTGAGAAAAAGCAATAATTTAGGCTTATATAAGAAAGACCGATCTCTAAAAGCACTTAGAAAACCTTTAGAACTTTCTGAACAAAAATAAAACTTGAGTTGGTTATGATTTTTAAGTATTCTTCATTCCAAAATGTGTAAAGCATATCTTTTGTTGCATAATTTGAAATATTCATGGTTATTTCGCGTGAAAAAGCAATTTAGAAGAAAGAATTGAGAAACTCTTCAGAAATTTTTGGGCAACAGTAAAACTTTGAGTTGCATATTAAATTATAATTTTTAAGGATACTTGCTTCAAAATTTTGTAAAGCATTTATTTTATTGCATATTGCAAAAAAAGGTGAAAAAAAGCTATATTTTATTTTTATTTAGGGAAGTTAGACTGGCCTCTAAAGGAATTTCAGAAAAGCCCTTTAGAACTTATTGGGGAATGGCAAAAGTTCGAGTTGGTTATTGAATTTCTGGAAATTGATTTCCATAAAAGATTGTAAAATTTAGAGGAAGTTGGTTGACAAAGTTCTTGAAATTTATTTCGAGTTTGTTATTGTGTTATGATTTTTAAGTATACTTCTTTTCGAAATTTGTAAAGCATATTTATTGTTGCATAATTTTAAAATTACGTGGTTATTTCTCGAGAAAAAGCAATAATTCAGGTTAATTTAGGGAAGATAGGTCCTTAAAAGAATTAGGAAACTCTTTAGAATCTCTTTGGCCACAGTGAAACTTCGTTTGTTGCTAAATTGCTTGGAATTTACTTCTAGTTAATTATTATATTATGATTTTTAAGTGTACTTCGTTCCAAAATTTGTAAAGCATATATTTTGTTGCATGATTTGAAGATTGTGCGGTTATTTCTCGAGAAAAATCAATAATTTAGGTTAATTTATGGAAGGCAGGTCTCTAAAAGAATTGAGAAAAAACTTTTGGGCAACAGTAAAACTTCGGATTGATTATTGATTTATAATTTTTGAGGATACTAGCTTCCAAAATTTGTAAAGCATTTATTTTATTGCATATTTTTGCAAGGACCTCCTTTGTGAGAAAAAGCCATAATTTATTTTCATTTAGAGAATATATACTAGTCTAAGGGAGTTTCAGAAAAGCCGTTTAAGACTTATTGTGGAATTGCAAAAGTTCGAGTTGGTTATGTAATTTCTGGAAATTAATTTCCATGAAAAGATTGCAAAATTTAGAGAAAGTTGGTTATTTCTCGAGAAAAAAAAGTAATTCAGGTTAATTTAGGAAAGATAGGTCCCTAAAAGAATTGAGAAACTCTTTAGAATCTTTTGGGCCACAGTGATCCTCGTTTGTTGCTAAATTGCTTGGAATTTACTTCTAGTTAGTTATTGTTTTATGATTTTTAAGTATATTTCGTTCCAAAATTTGTAAAGCATATAATCTCTTGTAAATTTGAAGATTGTGTGGTTATTTCTCGAGAAAAGGCAATTATTTAGGTTATCTAAGGAAGACAGATCCCTAAAAGAATTGAGAAACTCTTTAGAACCTTTTGGGCAACAGTGAAACTTAGGGTTGGTTATTGATTTATAATTTTTGAGGATACTAGCGTCTAAAATTTGTAAAGCATTTATTTTATTGCATATTTTTGTGAGAAAAAGCAATAATTTATTTTCATTTAAAGAAGATACACTAGTCTCTAAGGGAGTTTCATAAAAGCCCTTAAAAACTTATTGTTCCATTCCACAAGTTCTAGTTGGTTATTTAATTTCTGGAAATTAATTTCCATGACAAGATTGTAAAATTTAGAGAATGTTGAATGTTGGTTGCTTGGAATTTACTTCTAGTTAGTTATTGAGTTAGGATTTTTAAGTATACTTCGTTCCAAAATTTGTAAAGCATATATTCTCCTGTAAATTTGAAGAATTTTCATGGTTATGTCTCGAGAAAAAAAAATAATTTATATTAATTTATAGAAGATAGGTCCCTAAAAGAATTGTGAGACTCTTCAGAACTATTTGGGCAACAGTAAAACTTCGAGTTGATTATTAATTTATGATACTTGCTTCCAGAATTTGCAAAGCATTTATTTTACGGCGCATTTTTGCATGGACCTCTTTCGTGAGAAAAAGCTATAATTTAGTTTTATTTAGGGAAGATACATTGTTCTCTAAAGGAATTTTAGAAAACCCCTTTGGAATTTATTCCGTAATGGAAAAACATTGAGTTTGTTATTAAATTTCTGGAAATTGATTTCCATGAAATATTTTTAGAATTCAGAGAAAGTTGGTTGCTAAATTTCTTGAAATATATTATAATATTTAGTACAATTTAGAGAAAATTATGTTGGTTAGGTGCCAAATTTAATGTATCACCATTGGTATCAGTTATCAGTGTTAAAAATTTTATTGCATATTTTGAACATTGTGTGGTTATTTTTAGAGAAAAAGCAGTAATTTGGGTTTATTTAGGCATAACAGTTCTCTAAAATAATTTAGAATTTCTTTAGAACATGTTAGACAACATCAAAACTTCGAGTTGGTTATTGAATTATGATTTTTACGGATTCATGATTCCAAAATTTATAAAGCATTTATTTTATTGTAAAATTTTTCTTTTTTGTGAGAAAAAAAAGCAATAATTTAGGTTTATATAAGAAAGGCCGATCTCCAAAAGCATTTAGAAATCCTTTAAAACTTTTTGAGCAAGAATAGAATTTCGAGTTGTTTATTAATTTATGATTTTTTTTTTTTTAATATTTGCTTCCAAAACTTGCAAAGCATTTGTTTGATATGCAATCAAACAAATGCTTGAAAGTACGTAAATTTTGAAAGTACGTATCTTTATTTTCAAAATATGCAATTTTGAAAATAAAGATACGTACTTTCAAAATTTGTAAAACATTTGTGTTATTCCAAAATTTAAAGATTGACTTTTTTGTGAGAAAAAATGTAGGTTTAATTTAAGAATTTCCGGTCTACAACAACATTTAGAAATCCTTTAGAACTTTTTGGGCAAGATTTTGAAGGATACTTGTTTCCAAAATGTGTAAAGCATTTGTTTTATTGCATAATTTGAAGATTGTGTGGTTATTTATGGAGAAAAAACAATTATTTGCGTTTATATAAGGAAAACTTAACTCTAAAAGAAAAAAGCCCTTTAGAAATTTTAGTGTAACAGTAAATTTTGGACCTGATTAATGAACTATTATTTTTAAAGATACTTTATTAAAATATTTGTAAAGCATTGATTGGTTCTTATGTGTGAGTAAAAAAACAATTAAGTTGTATTTAGAAAAACCCATTTGGACTTTTTAGGCAGTGGCAAAACTTTAAGTTGTTTATTGAATTACCGGAAATATTTTAAAATTACTTTAACGGTAGCTTTTTCTTTTCGGAATATATTTTAGAATTTAGTACAATTTAGAGAAAATTATGTTGGTTAGGTGCCAAATTTAATGTGTCACCATTTGTATCAGTTATCAGTGTTAAAAATTTTATTGCATATTTTGAACATTGTGTGGTTATTTTTTTAGAGAAAAAGCAGTAATTTGGGTTTATTTAGGCATAACAGTTCTCTAAAATAATTTAGAATTTCTTTAGAACATGTTGGACAACATCAAAACTTCGAGTTGGATAATGAATTATGATTTTTACGGATACATGATTCCAAAATTTATAAAGCATTTATTTTATTGTAAAATTTTTCTTTTTTGTGAGAAAAAAAGCAATAATTTAAGTTTATATAAGAACGGCCGATCTCCAAAAGCATAAATAATTTAAAACTTTTTGAGCAAGAGTAGAACTTCGAGTTGTTTATTGATTTATGATTTTTTTAAATATTTACTTCCAAAAGTTGCAAAGCATTTATTTGATTGCATTTTTTGAAGATAAAGATACGTACTTTCAAAATTTGTAAAACATTTGTGTTATTCCAAAATTTAAAGATTGACTTTTTTGTGAGAAAAAATGTAGGTTTAATTTAAGAATTTCCGGTCTACAAAAACATTTAGAAATCCTTTAGAACTTTTTGGGCAAGATTTTGAAGGATACTTGTTTCCAAAATGTGTAAAGCATTTGTTTTATTGCATAATTTGAAGATTGTGTGGTTATTTATGGAGAAAAAACGATTATTTGGGTTTATATAAGGAAAACTTAACTCTAAAAGAAAAAAGCCCTTTAGAAATTTTAGTGTAACAGTAAATTTTGGAGCTGATTAATGAACTATTATTTTTAAAGATACTTTATTAAAATATTTGTAAATCATTGATTGGTTCTTATGTGTGAGTAAAAAAAACAATTTAGTCGTATTTAGAAAAACCCATTTGGACTTTTTAGGCAGTGGCAAAACTTTAAGTTGTTTATTGAATTACCGGAAATATTTTAAAATTACTTTGACGGTAGCTTTTTTCTTTTCGGAATATATTTTAGAATTTAGTAC
This sequence comes from Ontholestes murinus, assembly GCA_963969525.1. Classification (NCBI taxonomy): domain Eukaryota; kingdom Metazoa; phylum Arthropoda; class Insecta; order Coleoptera; family Staphylinidae; genus Ontholestes; species Ontholestes murinus. The sequence continues at coordinate 59,488,720 of OZ018392.1, read as the reverse complement.
AATTTAGAGAAAATTATGTTGGTTAGGTGCCAAATTTAATGTGTCACCATTTGTATCAGTTATCAGTGTTAAAAATTTTATTGCATATTTTGAACATTGTGTGGTTATTTTTTAGAGAAAAAGCAGTAATTTGGGTTTATTTAGGCATAACAGTTCTCTAAAATAATTTCGAATTTCTTTAGAACATGTTGGACAACATCAAAACTTCGAGTTGGTTAGTGAATTTTGTTTTTTTACGGATACATGATTACAATTTGTAAAGCTTTTATTTTATTATACATTTTGAAGATTATACATAGCCTCTTTTTTGAGAAAAAGCAATGATTGAAAGAACCTGTCTCCAAAAGCATTTAGAAAAAGAAAGCCTTTTTGGACTCGCAAAACATTTATTTGATTGCATTTTCGAAGCCTTTAAAATTGAAAAACATTTATTTTATTCCATAATTTTAGGTCTTTTTTGTGAGACAAAGCAATAATTTAGGTTTATATAAGAATGACCGGCCCCCAAAAGCATTTAGAAATCCTTTAGAACTTTTTGGGCAAAAGTAGAACCTCGAGTTGGTTATTAATATATGATTTTTTAAAATATTTGCTTTCAAAACTTGAATTTAGTGCATTTATTTGATTGCATATTTTGAAGATAAAGATACATACTTTCAAAATTTGTAAAACATTTTATTCCATAATTTAATTTGCGTAGACTTCTTTATGAGAAAAAAAGGAATAAGTTAGCTTTATATAAGAATGTCCGGTCTACAAGAACAATTAGAAATCCTTGGGAACTTTTTGGGCAAAATTAAAAGTTGGTTATTTAGTTATCATTTTTAAGGATATTTGCTCCCAAAATTGGTAAAGCATATATTTTATTAATTTGAAGATCGTGTGGTTATTTATGGAGAGAGAGACAAACATCTTTATTTATTATTGCATACATTTGTTTTGTACAATACAATCGTAATTTATTTTTATTACAGCTATCGACCCATGGTCTTTCTGCCAGTATTTATGGAGAAAAAGCAGTTATTTGGGTTTATATAGGAAATACTTATCCCTAAAAGAAACCCCTAGAAAAAAGAAACCCTTTAGAAATTTTAGTGTAACAATAAATTTTCGAATTGATTAATGAATTATGATTTTTAAAGATACCTGCTTTAAAAATGTATAAAGCATTGATTGGTTCTTTTGTGTGAGAAAAAGAAAACAATTTAGTCGTATTTAGGAAAACCCATTTGAACTTTTTGGGCAGTGGCAAAACTTCAAACCAAACGTGTGACAATGATTGAAATGGTATTATGTATGTAGGGTGGGTAGGTGGCCTCATACCCACCCTCTAATCAGTAAAACATTCACGTAAGTTTTAATAAATAAATGTTTACTCATATAAAACATTTTACCTTAATTACTACAAAAAATATTCTTTCTTTGACAGTTCATTCTGCAGAAGTCGAGTCGACTATATTGTTAAAAATGGAGGGTAAACTAGTAGCTACCCTACATATACATGAAAATTTAAACTAGAAAACTACTCTTAAAAGTTCTCAATAATTAATTTTGTATGTCCTATTGTATATACATGTAACATAAGAAAGAATAAAGTCTATTTTTATTATTATTATTATTACTTTTTGAAATAAGTCAAAACTATTAAGTGTACAAAAAATAAATATTAATGTCTAAGGAAAATTATATTTTAGTTCAAAACTAAATAAAAAATGTTTAATTTGTATCAGTTATCAGTGTTAAAAAAATAGAGCCTTCAACTTTTAAAGTCAACATTAAAAAAAAAGGCGTGAAAACAAAACTTTCGTTTGCTGATATTTTTGGAATAGTTTTTAGAATTTAGGCGCTGTTGGTTACTAAATTTCTAGGAACTAATTTTAGAATTGAGAGTAATCTACTTTGGTTGGATACCAAATTAAAGTTTAGGAGGCAACAATAATGACTCAGGTTTAGAAAATAGTCAAAATATCAAGATTATATATGTGAAGTAAGTGAATTTTGATTTATTTCATCATAAAATATTAAACGCAGTTATTATTACATTTATTTATTTATAGTCAAAACTCACTTGAATTCAGAGTATAACTCACTAGGTTTAAATTGATTTATTTGTCTATAATTATAATTATCCAATTGCTTTGTTCGCCAGAATTGTTCTTGCTGGAATTTCAATTGCTTGTATATATGCTTTTTTGTTGAAATATTACAAAATGATAGCTAAGATTATTCTTTAAAACATCGAAGGGCTTTAAGGTATAGAGGGTATATACCTTAAAGCCCTTCGATGTTTTAAAGAATAATCTTAGCTACCATTTTGTAATATCTCAACAAAAAAGAAATCTGCAAGCAGTTGAAATTCCAGCAAGAACAATTCTAGCGAAGGCCAAAGGTAACGAGGTTGACAAACTTGACCTTTGAAGCGGGAATGGAAAAAAAAAGTGAATCAAATAGGCGCTCGAAAAGGGTTCAAGGCCGTGCGTGCAAGCTGAAACAACACACGATCGCAGACAAAACACGGCGCAAGACGAGCTTTAGATTATTCGTCACGTGAAAATGGTCACGACTGTCGTTACTCAGTCGTAATGGACGGTTACATTTTTGTGCTTAGAATACATTCCCGGTTCGGTTTCGCGAGATGAATACGGTTTTAGCGAAAATGCATATGCGGAATTCACAAAAACTTCAATGGACTTTAGCACAATTTGTTAGTAGAGTGATAGTATTAATTAACGGCAATGGTAAAGAATTCTATGCGGATGTAAATAATTTAGATTTTAGTTCTGACGTGAAGTCATTGCTTTGTGAACGTGTAAATGTTCTTGTTGCGACGAAGTACACCATCAGTCGGACGCTTTAATTAATGGCGTCTCAATTCGTACGTTTTACGAGGAAATTATCGCCAGGAGCTGGAAATTGTTGGAAGTGAGCGAGCGTCGAACTGCAATACCAGACTTTAGGAATGCTTGAGCGATATCAATAAATTCTCTGGAATGATAGGAAATATGCTAATAGGAACTCGGACGTTTCATACATTTTTTTTTCGTGTATCGCATATCAGTTTGCGTGTGGCGTGAATAACGTGCACCCTTAGTAGGGGGGTTATGTTTACATATACTAGGTGCAAGGGAGTGGAATATCGTTGAATCCGGTTGCATCGGAGTCTCGCGCCGCGCTCAGGGACGTCTCGGGGGCCCTCTTCAAACTATTTTATAGCCTTTTTCCCTTCCCTCCTGCCAAGCCCAGGCGAGCTGGCTTGATCGAGGTACCAGGGTATAAATTACACACCTCCTCCTCGGCCCCCCAAGCTTGATTCATTCGGTGTGCGCCCGGGGAACCTGCCATGTTTCATTCCTATCTAAATTGGGATTTGTATTTTTCCATCCTCCACCTCCTCGCCATCCTCTCTACCTTCACCGTCCGCCATAAATTATTCGGTACTTTTCTTTGTAATCGCTGCCTGTTTATTAACTGTTTTATGCCTCATATTCGGGATTAATGATTGCCCGGAATAACTACCGAGATCGTAAATTAATTCTTTCATTAAACCATCTAATTAATTCCCAACATATTCGGTAATAAATCAGCTTTATGCGCGTTTTGAAGCTCGCATCTTAATTAGAAGATGATGTAGAAAAAGAAAAAGAAAAACGGCATCCGTCATAGCGACATTGCTCCAGGCGAGTCCGGGTAATTGCCTTCTACTTGCGGAAAGGAAGAAACCAAACATGTTAATTGCTCATTAAAGCCGACTGCGCTACACCTTATTAATGGCCTTTTGGATAATTAGAAGGACATCATGAATTACTTTAAATCGTTCTGTATTGCTTTGATGATTATTCATTTTGTTTACAGATTTCAGATTTCAAAAAGATTCTACCAGATAACACAATTAGGGAAATTTAGACAAGATACCTAGCTCTTCTGATACTTGGGAGTTATCAAACGTTTCCTGGTCTTCAACTGCAATACTCTAATGAGGTCAAAAATTGATCAAAATTGTTGTTGTTGACAGAGGGACAATAATTTAATGTTTTCATAATTACATTTCAATTTTGGGTTTAATAAATTTGTAAGAATTAAAGAAAACTATATTTCTGGGTCAATACATCACGTTTTCTACTTTCAAAACAATAAGTTTCCAAAGAATATTGAATATTTAACGACCTGCTAGTTAGCGATGCCCAAATGACCAAATTTAGAAGAACAGGTCCTCATCTCGCATACGGTACCCACCAACCAGCCATCTGTTTGTCCGCCTAATTAACGTCACGATTACCTCAGCATTAATTATCCCTCCGCCCAAAATATTAGAGCACCGAGTGAGAATACCGTCCGAATTTATGTATCCGTCCGTTCTCCGTGACCGGTTAATTTCGAAAACAAACGGTCCTACTTTCCTGTCCACCATAAAGTTTCGGATCCGTTCCGATATTTGCATACCGCGTCTTTCGCCCGCCAGGAAGGATTAGTCAAAATTTACGACCCAAAAAAAAAACAACCAAGGGGGCCCACGGGCGTGACGCCGAACGCCGTTAGAACCGCGGGTTTTGTAAGGTGTGAACTTTTTCGCAGATTAAAATCGTTCGCGTAGAAAGTTATGATTTAAGGTGTGCTGCAAATGTTTGTACATAAATTCGGATAAGCATCAATTCGGATAGGCGCGCTTAATCTCGGCATTACGGAGGTTGTGAATAATAAAGAATTGCTATTTCTCTCAATGACTTTTGATAGAGCAAAGGATTGTATAATAAACAAGTTGTAACTATTTTGAACAAATAACTGTATCTCGCATAGCTTATACATCTTTTACATCACCAAGGAGTTACTTCAAAGCAATTTTGGCAAAACTCACTTACTCCACATTTCTCAATAAAAGCAGACTGATGAATACGAATGACTTTTTTACCTAGTTTTCGAATTTTAATTGTAGTTTTTATTGAACGCAAAACGTTTAGAATGAATCTAGAAGTAAAGCGAACATCTTGAACTCACTTCGATGTTGAAAGTATGCAGCTTTCACAATGTTGATTTAGAGATCAAAAAGTATCTGCTTTGTAGAGAATACATTTTATTGCTGTTATTTCACTTTTTAAATGCTAAGGATTTAGATTTTGATATCAGGTAAAAAAAGCATAGCACTTGCAGCTTGTAAGGAGAAGGAGTAGGGAAGAGGACTGAAGGAAGGGAGAAAGAAATTATATTATAAAGATAAAGAAAGTGATTGTTAGTTTATTTCAATGCCAATAGAAGTTTGAGGTTTTTTGTAGCTTGTTTTGGTTCCACTTACAGTATCTTTGAATTCTTTTCTAAAATATAATTTTTGGTTTTGATTTTTGTCATCATGGTTTAATAAAGTATCTATCTATCTATCTATTTCAAGAGTTATGGTCACAAAATTACAAAACAATTGAATTGTGAATTTTTGTTTTTTTTGTGTAATTTAAACATTATTTCTAGAGTTAGTGGCAGAAAATTAAAAAACAATTGAAGTAAGGAATTAGATTTTGACTTCTATAAAGATAAAGAGAGTGATTGTTTGTTTATTCCAATGCCAATAGAGGTTTTCTTGTAGTTTGTTTTGATTGCACTTACAGTTTCTTTGAATTCTTTTCTAAAATACGATTTTTGGTTTTGATTTTTGTCATCACTGAGGAATTAGATTTTGACTTCTAGCAAGAATACGTTTTTTTTTGCTTCGATGTAAAGCACTTCAAAATTTAAACTCTTCTTTAATTTGACAAAACCATGAATTCCATTTTAGGGTACGTTATTTTGTTATGAGTTTTTTAAGGATATAGATTTTTTTCTTTAGATAAAAGAGCAGCACTTCCAACTATTAATTATTTCTTCATATTTTAATGATTTAGATTTTGCTTTTAGACAAACAAAATTACAGCACTTCTAACTATCAACTATTTCTTCATATTTTAAAGATTTCGATTTTGCCTTCAGATAAACAAAAGTACAGCACTTCCAACTATCAACTATTTCTACATATTTTAAAGATTTCGATTTTTCCTTCACATAAACAAAAGTACAGCACTTCCAACTATCAACTATTTCTTCATATTTTAAAGATTTCGATTTTGCCTTCAGATAACCAAAACTACAACACTTCCAGCTATTAACTGTTTTCTTCATATACTAAAAACCGTTCGCACTTTTTTGACTTCTTTAGTTTCTTCGAATCCTATCGTAGATCGGATTCTCGTAATCCGTATTGTTGTCTGTTTACGTGGACCATTAGTGTTTTACGGCGTGATGAGAATGTCGTTCGTTTTCCTTAATGAACGCACGGACCATTGTTTATACTTGTGCTGCCTTATTTTCAGGCCGTTTTTATCTGATCGCTTTGTTTCCCACAATAAATTTATGAATATTAAACCGGCGACGCGATCGCGTTCACTCCGTATCTTCGGACATTCAGAGCGCGGATTTAGAACATGCCTTTGCATTTAATTGTGGGAGCCCGAGTTCATTCATCGCGAAATTGTAAACACGCTAATGTATTTCTGGAGGCGTTTATATATTTTGATCGTTTTAAATCTACCTAAACATTTTTAGATTTTTATTGTAGTTGTATTTGATTTTTACCTTAATCAATTACAACTACGATAAAAATCTTAGATCTTCAAGAAGAAAATATTTTAAATATATGGATACTTTTAACTAAGTTTATTGTATTTGAAACCAAATTAAAGTATAAAGATTTTTTAGATTTGAGATTTCTAGCTTCTAACAAATTTTGGCAAAGCTCACTTGGCCGACAAATGCATAAGATGAATATTGTTTTGATCATGTTTTTTTGGATTTTAATTCCAGTTAGTTATCATTGAACGCAAAGTGTTTAAAGTTCAGTTCTAAACCTTAAGTCCAAGGATAAAGTGAACAAACTCAATTCCAAGGTGAAGTTACACAGATTTCGCAATGATGATTGGAGGCCAAAAACTATCTTGTCATAGAATAGAATAGTTGGGAAGGATTTATTTTTATTGTTGATCATTGCAACATGTTTCATCAGATATTGGCTTCGTGACGCAGATGATGAAGCCACTATGCGGAGAAATATGTTGCAGTGAGCAACAATTAAAGTGAAACCCTCTCAACTATGTTTTTCTATGTAAAGATAGTTTTTGGCCTCCAATAAAAAAAATCTGCTTTGTTGAGAATAAATTTGAATACTCCTTTAACCTTTTTATCATCACTAAGAATTTAGGGTTTGGCATCAGGTAAAAAAAAGTATAGCACTGGCAGCTTTCAACCGTCGCTTTAATATGAAAAACCACACTCATATCTTCTTTGAATTCAATTTTAGAATATGTTTTTCTGTTCCAATTTTTTTGTCATCACTAAGAAGTTAGATTTTGATATCAGGTAAATCACATTCAGCTTTTAACTAAGAATTTAGGGTTGGGCATCAGGTAAAAAAAAGTACAGCACTAGCAGCTTTCAACCGTCGCTTTAATATGAAAAACCAAACTTATATCTTCTTTGAATTCAATTTTAGAATACGTTTTTCTGTTCCTATTTTTTTTGTCATCACTAAGGAGTTAGATTTTGACATCAGGTAAATCACATTCAGCTTTTAACTGTTTCCTTCGAATCAAAATAGTATGCAAGATATTTATTTAGGCTATCACTTTTGAAAGGCAAATTCAATTAACAGGCCGTTTCATTATAATTGTTGGGGGACATGTTTGGTAGCCGCCATTGTTTATTGAAAGGTTCTAATTCAAAACGGTGGCGTGAGATAGCAACACGGCGGCCTGGAAATGGAGATAAACGGCAACAATGCCGCCTCATTGAATAGATAAGGGAGCATTTTGTATCGATCGCTCTCGAAGCATCCTCCGGCACAATCACCCCTTGCCCCAAGGGCGTGGCCTTCGAATTTATAATAAACGTCGAGATGCCTGACCTACGGAAGCCAAGCAAAAAATTGAAACTTTTAATTAATGCTTTATTGCACACCTATATGGATTCTGGACGTAATTAGTATATTGAAAACTAGAAATTACCCTTTTTTTCTTAATTAATGTCACTGTAGAAAGTAACAAGCTCATCTACATAGAAATATTACGGCGGAAGAACAACTACTATCGAAAGAACCACGTGGTCCATAATACTGTTTCGGCCACATGGTCCTTCCGCAGTATTATTTGTGTATTTGTTTGTTTAACTTGTTAACACTTTTTCGCATTTCAAAAAGCTCGTTTTTTTTTTTTTATTACGAAAAAGCCCTCTCTGGGGGTAATCGGTGTGCCGTACGCCAATTATCTCCGGCTATGGAAAAAGAGTTTATTGCATGTTGACAAGTAGTAATTTTACGAGGGCTGTAAAGCCATTCCCGAACGACGGTTCTAAAACTGTCATAATTCGCGATTATATTTCACCCCTTACAAAAAAATAAACTACTCAGCCGTCCATCGGGATCGTAAAAAAAAGGGGGGGCGAGACGTCGGTTTGGGTTAGTGCATCCTCCTCCCCGGCACGACATGCTAAAGGGGGCAGCATAAGGAGTAATAATATTCGCCGGGTTTTACGACTTTACAAATATCTTAATTCCGAAAATTTTTGGAAAGCACTTTATTGGCTTCATTTAGAAAGGAGTTTTTAAAAAGGATTGAAATATATGTCAACTACCATTAGTCATCTGTTAATTGCGAGCTGTCATCTGTCGTCCTCCATCTATCATCTGTTCTCTGATATTTTACAATCAAATATGCCTTCTGTCAGCAGTTATCTGTCATCTACCACGTGTAATCTGTTATTTATCATCTACTTTCTGTCATCTGTTATGTATATTCTGTCATCTATTATTGGTTCTCTATCTGTAGATTGCATAGAATGTACTCAGAATTAATTGCTATATGTTATTTGTCATCTGTCATCTATCATGCTAGCTGATATCTGTTGTCTATTATGTATGCTATCTGATATTTTACCATCAAATATGCTTTCTGCCAGCATTCATATGTAATCAATTTGTCATCTATCATCTGTAATCGGTCATCTGTTATTTGTCATTTGTTTTCTGTCATCTATCACTATTGATCTGTATATAAAGCGTATAGAATGATATCAGAATTAAAAAAAAAATCAAGTAAACATGCTTCTAATGAAGTTTGGAATCATATCACCTGCCATTAGGCATTTGTTAATTGCTATCTGTCATATGTCATCTGCTATCTATCACCTTCCATCTGTTATCGGTTGTCCGTTATGAATTATATGTTATTTGATATCTTACAGTCGTATATACCTTCTGTCAGCAGTCATCTCTTACCAATCTGTCGTCCTCCATCTATCATCCGCTATCTGATATCGTATGCCTTCTTTGAGCAGTTATCTGTTCAATCTGTCATCTACCACCTGCTATCTGTCGTCTAGTTTCTGTCATCTGTTATCTATATTCTGTCATCTATTATTGGTTTTCTATCTGTAGATTGCATAGAATGTGTTCAGAATCACCTACTATTAATAATCTGTTAATTGCTATATGTTATTTGTCATCTGTCATCTACCATGCTAGCTGTTATCTGTTGTCTATTATGTATGCTATCTGATATTTTACCATCAAATATGCTTTCTGCCAGCAGTAATTTGTAATCAATCATCTGTTATTTGTCATTGGTTTTCTGTCACCTGTTTTCTTTTTTCTGTCATCTATCTCTATTGATCTGTATATAAAGTGTATAGAATGATATCAGAATTTAAAATAATCAAGTAAACATGCTTCTAAAAAAGTTTAGAATCATATCACCTGCCATTAGTCATTTGTTAATTGCTATCTGTCATCTGCTATCTATCACCCACCATCTGTTAACGGTTGTCTGTTATGAATCATATGTTATCTGATATCTTACAGTCGTATATACCTTCTGTCAGCAGTCATCTCTTGCCAATCTGTCGTCCTCCATCTATCATCCGCTATCTGATATCTTACAATCAAGTATGCCTTCTTTTAGCAGTTATCTGTTCAATCTGTCATCTGTCACCTGCTATCTGTCATCTAGTTTCTGTCATCTTTTATCTATATTCTGTCATCTATTATTGGTTTTCTATCTGTAGATTGCATAGAATGTGTTCAGAATTAATAATCTGTTAATTGCTGTATGTTATTTGTCATCTGTCATCTACCATGCTAGCTGTTATCTGTTGTTTATTAGGTATGCTATCTGATATTTTACCATCAAATATGCTTTCTGCCAGCAGTCATTTGTAATCAATTTGTCATCTATCATCTGTAATCTGTCATCTGTTATTTGTCATTTGTTTTCTGTCACATGTTTTCTTTTTTCTGTCATCTATGTCTATTGATCTGTATATAAAGGGTATAGAATGATATCAGAATTTAAAATATCACCTGCCAATATATATTTTTTAAATGCTATCTGTCATCTGTCATCTGCTATCTATCACCTGCTATTTGTTATCAGTTGTCTGTTATGAATCATATGTTATCTGATATCTTACAATCGTATATGCCTTCTGTCAGCAGTCATCTCTTACCAATCTGTCATTTGTTATTTGTCATCTATTTTTTGTCATCTGTTATTTGTTTTCTATTTTCTGTCGTCTTTCATTGTTGCAACATCTGTAGATGGTATAGAAAGATCCCAGAATTGCAAAAAATAATTAAGTATTGTTTTTAAGAAGATTAAAATCATATGTCATCTACCAGTAGTCATCTGTTAATTGCTAACTGCCAGCTGCCATCTATCATCTACCACCTACCATCTGTAATCTGCTGTCTTTTATATATCATCTGATAACTGAATACAATTAAATATGCCTCCTATCAGCTGTTATTTGTTAGCAATCTATGGTCACCTGTCATCTGTCATGGGTAATCTGTCATCTATCATTTGTCAATTATTTTCTGTATATGTCTGTAGATTATATGGAATGATTTTAGAATTCAAAAAAATCATAAGTGTTTTTTTGGCCAAAGAAGAAACAATTGAATAGCTAATCATAATGGTTACTAAAGCTACAAAATCATTATTTCGAAATCGAGGAAAACATTAAATGTACTTCTTTACTCGACGAAAACAAAATTGCTTTAGATGCTATATAACATTAAATAAAGTTAACCTCAAGGGAAAATAATCTACAAAAGCTTGCTACATAATTGTGGTGACCTTGAAATATTTTTCTTTGTTAAAGTTATGATTCATTATGAGTTACATTTTATTAACCACGATAATCATCACGATGATGTATTCGAAGTACACGTTACGTAACATGTTTTTAATCTATAACAATATCTTTATTTTTTCGAAATTTATCTCCGACCATTTGTATTCTGCGCGTTTATCGTTTCAAATAAATTACGCAGCCCGTCTAAATTTGGCATCACGCAATCACCATCTTAACAATACGATTTATCATATCCACCTACCTCGCCTGAATCGAATTTCCATCATCACGCAACGCATAAATTAATTTCGCGATTTAATTGCCCCGAGACGGATTATTTATCGTTGACGTTTAGAGCCTACGGGAGCAACCCCATCCTAGTGTTACGCGCGTTCGGAGGTCCCACCCGGTTCCCCGCGACAACCAATAAAACTTTATTGCTACAAAGAAGCGAACACTTACACATTTACAACGTCCATAAAGTTCATAAAGCCATTACCGATAATTAACGAGCGGATTAATGGATTTGCGGAATCGTGTGTCGGCCGGGTACAACAAGTGCAAGAATTAATAGGGAACGTTTTATGACGATGTTGCTGTTTTGGGGGTTTATACATTGTGTCCAAAAAATGGTCTTTAGGAAGAAAACATAATTCCATTGTATTTAATTGAAAGTGTGGAGATTTTTGAAAAGCAATTATTAAATTAAGGCCAACCTCCTTCTTAGGACGTGATTTCGCTAATCAAAATGGGATGAGGAAACTTCGGTATTAGTAATTGTTAAAGTTGTTCGATCATGAATGGCCTCACTTGGATCGCTTTGTTCATAATGTGGTTCGTTAAGTAGATTAAGCTACTTTGGATGAAAGCAGAAATTTGTATGTAACTATAAATGTTTTAAAATCGCAATTATGGATGTTGAAACAAAATGTTCATCAAAGACCAAATTTGAGTATTCCCTTTAGAATATGAAATAGTCTATTCGGCGATGTAAATTCCCTTGTGAATATTCAGTCCATGATTGTTTAGGCTTAAGGGGTCCTATGGACTAGTCGTGTGGCGGTTGTTTACGTTCTCAATTTGGTTGACGCGGGTAGGTCCTGGGTATGGGGGGAATTATCGCGAACTGATGGACCCGTCGGGGCAGCGGCCCATAAAGAGGAACGTTACACGGTATTAACTTTGTATAACCACAGTAATCCAGGTACTTTATGATATCATTAATGCCTAAAAGCTCGCGTGACTTACCGAATTTAATCCCTATCCTCGGCGGAGCATTCATTTACATATCGCATGAGTCTACAGGAACGTGCCTAATTGAAAGTTTGCACACGGTGACAGTCTACGGGATGGATCTGGATTTTTTTTAAAGGGTAGGGTGAAAGGCCGGGGTAATTAGTGGCGTGCTTCGATGGTTTGATTAATGACCGAGATATGGGGGTTAATGCTGTGTCGTTCGGGTGGAAGCGCGAACACGAACATAAGGATACATAAACACGCGTAAAGGAGCCATTCCGTGTAACTTTATCGCCATTTTGTCGAGGCATGAAGGAGACACCGAGGCGGCAGATAATGGACGCTGATTGTCTAATGACGTCGGCACTGAAGAAGGGTTGCTGGTGCAGCGGCGACGCCCAAAAATCCCCGCTATCTCCCTGGAAAAACCGCTCCGGCGTTGGATTTTAATTAAGATGAGGGAAAAAATACGAAAACGTTAATGCCGACATTAAATTCTATGTCGCAAGTATTCCGAGAGATATTAGCGAGTGGCTGCGGCAGCTAAATTCTTTATTAATTACATTCCCAGTCCTCCGCGGAGCGTCGCTGCTGCCGCCGCTGCGATGAGGCTTTCTAATTACGCCGCCAAAGCGCTGCAATCGCCTGGCAATATGCCACCTAATGGATATGGGGCCGTAACTCATCGTGCAAAGGGTCAAATTAATTTGGGGGTTTGGGGAATTGCACACAACACAATTTATGTGGACGCCGTTGGAATTAATAAGAACCGGCCCGACAGGTTCCAAGCCGGACGGAAAAACCGCCCTCCCAAAGGGTGGCTGCAATCTAAACTGCCATAACCGCGTATGATAATCACGTATCGTTTAAATTACGGGGGTGTCTACATGTCCAGCCTCACAATATCATCCCCCTGGCGTTTCCCTCGCCTCCTCGTACATAAAAACGGAAACGATCCGATCTCCTCGTTATGCAAACGACACCCGCGACGAACATATCTTGAATGCACGGGACACGCTCAAGAAACACTAATGTAGACATTTATATACAAACACAACAAATAATGATGAACGGTTCGAATGGATACGAGCTGGACAACTCGGGACAGATAAAACAAAAAAGTGGTCTTGGTTTTCATCACCGTTGCTGCCTGCACTTTTAAGTACTAATCTATGTAGACATTTATGTGCTCGTTACGATCGATACTTTTAAATATTCAATGGAAATAAAACTAGTTTGTTGATATCATCACACTTTCTAGTCTAACAATCACGTGCCTATTGAATTATTCAAATAGGAAGAGTGTAGCCAAAATCACCACTGTTTCTTTTGAATTAGGATCACAATAAACTATCATCCTTCACCATTTCTATAAATCTCTTTTCCTCTAATGGTATTTAACTTCAAACTTTAACTTGCCTTAATTACTTTTCTTTCTGCTTACAGCAGCATTCGAATTTCTCTTCACTGCCAAGTTTATTCCTTCTTTCCTTTATCACTTCAAACCCAACAGTTAGATTTTATTTATTTTTCCAGTCTTCCTATATTATTCACAACTCCACTTTTCTTTCTGCTTACAGCAGCATTTGAATTTCTCTTCACTGCCAAGTTTATTCCTTCTTTCCTTTATCACTTCAAACCCAACAGTCAGATTTTATTTATTTTTCCAGTCTTCTCATATCATTCACAACTCCACTAATCCCACCATGTTCTTCCTGGAACTGCTATATTTAGACTTTATCCGAACTACATATATTCCAAAACCAATAACAATTTGAATGATTGATAAACTGTAGTCATCATCCAAACTGGTATTGTACTCTAAACTCTTTTATTACTAGTGTTGACACACTGATTAAGAGATTAGTAGAAGGTAGGTACTAATGTCTTCATAATATCAGTGTCCTAACAGTGGTGATAAAAACTATTCAAAAAGGTCAAAACACACTAGTCTTTGCCACCTTCCTGCTTTTTTATTGTCCCTCTAGTCCCTACCAATATAAGTATCCTTCGCCCTTTTCTTAACTGCCGACTTTTACTGGCTGCCCAAAGCCCACAGCGGAAATTTGGATAACCAAAATGACTCGGTGGGATTAGTAGCACCATGGATGGTTAAATGTTTCTACTAAACCCTTTCTGATTATCTAATTATATTGCTACATCTTTTTAGATTATAGCTCAGTATTTGCCAAAACCCTAAAATAATGATAAGTAACACTAATTTTAATATAATAAAGTAGACGTCCTTTTAGACTATATTACAACTATTTTCCAAAACTCTAAAATAATGTAAGTAGCTCTAGTTTTGATATAATAAGGTAGACGTTATATTCTTATTTTTTGAAAACATTTCATCATAGAAGTAAAAGTCTTCTTCCCTATCCCTGTTGACGTAGGCTGCTGAACGTAGGCGTCTCCTAGTTTCCTAGTTTTTGCCATTGCTGTCGATTGTTGGCAAATTACCACTTTCTTCCGGTTACTTTGCAGATGTCATCTTTCCATCCTTGTTACGGTCTTCCAACTCCTCTAAGACACTAAAATTTAATTTTTGGACAATAATATTACAAGGATTTGATTAGATTTTTGATTCAATACAAATCCTTGTAATATTATTGTCCAAAAATTTAATTTAGTGTATTAGAGGTTTTTACGTCTACTAAATATACGATGAATCATTAAAACAAAATAAGAAGATTATTTGAGCTTGATAACGTCTACCTTGTTATATCAAAACTAGAGTTACTTATTTAAGAATAATTTTTTATATCTGTTCTAAATGTTATAATCTATTTTTAACTAATGGAAGTAAATTGCATTGCTGCAGACATTAATTACTGTACTTTAGCAGATTGTTACCAACCGTGGAACATGTTAAGTGTCTTCAGACACGTTCTGCGCGCGCATCCTCTCCTATGCATCTGCAGTGAATACTATCGCACAGGCGAATTCCCGTTTATAAACGAGCCGTGCACTCGCAAACAATTTACAATTCCGCGTTGGAAAATATATTACAATTTGATATTTACGATTTCCCGTGGTCCGCGGTTTCGCTAATAATAGCGGATGACCAATTGCGATCCTTTGATGCTCGGCAATCGTGGCGTTTTTCCTTGTTGGACCTTTAAGTTTTACGGCGGCCGTAAATTAGAATTATCGCTTCATTAATTTCCCACTTAGGATGGCGCGCAGCGCCTCCTCGTCTTTTTTTTCTCTTCTCTTGCTCGTTTCGAAAATAACGCGCGCGGCTTTACGCCGTGTTTAGTGCCACAATTGTGCCCGATGGATTTATCGCATGGAAAACAATTGAACGCGACCGTGGGTGGATTGGTGATCTTTTGCAAAAATTATTTCATTTGCCCAACAAAGGAAAATGAAAATATAACCTAACCATTTGTTGTTATATGTTGTTAAATGTTATAAAGTGTATGAATGGTTTAGTCAAAAAAAGTATCTCATACTCGTCTTACTTTTTCTTTAGTAAAAACTAAAGATTCCTTATGATTCCTTATCTTGAACAACAAATCATAAGTTATTTGAAGGAATTAACTTAGAAAGTGTATGAATGGTTTAGTCCAAAAAAGTATCGCATACTGATCTTACTTTTTCTTGAGGTCTTGGACAACAAATCATACGTTATTTGAAGAAATTAACTTATAAAGTGTACGAATGGTTTAGTCAAAAAATGTATCTCACACTAGTCTTACTTTTTCTTTAGTAAGAACTAATGATTACTTATGATTTGTTATCTTGAACAACAAATCTTGAGTTATTTGAAGGAATTAACTTAGAAAGTGTACGAATGGTTTAGTCAAAAAAAGTATTTCATACTAGTCTTGCTTTTTCTTTAGGTCTTGAACAACAAATCATAAATTGTTTGAAGGAATTAACTTCAGAACATTTTTGCCAAGATCTTATGTGCTTACATATTTACTAAACAGTTTTTTGGCTTACCTTATCTTTAAAAATGCACCAATGATTTGTTTCAAGTCAAGACACTTATCTCATCAAAGTCTTTTCATCTAAGTCTAAGCCCCCAAATCAAAAGCTTTAGATTTTGCCAAAATATTCTGAACTTATTCATAAGACTATTTCTTTTGGGCCTGTCCTATCTCATAAAGTGCAGAAACCTATCTTATCAAGACCTTCCTTTTTATCTACCATAAGCCTAAATACACAAATCGAAAGATTAAACTTTAAAACACTTTGCCAAGATATTTTGAACTTATTTATTGAACATATGTAGAAAAGCTAACTGAAATCAATTAATTCGTTGAAAATTCCAATCTACAAAATGGCCACTACGCTGCTACCGCCGCGAAAAGAGACAGGGCAATAAATTACAGACAATGGCCGCATTTTACATCGAACTCTTGTCCATCGGCCTTCGCTCCCATGCAATTTCTGATATGCAAATGTAATCGCGCCAGTACATCTCGTTTACGGAACAAGAGCCCATGCACAGATTACGCGCGGCCTTTTCGGGAAAATTTAAATTTTCATCGGCGAATTCCATTAGTGTGTGCTAGGACTCTATTCCGGAATAAATCAACGGTCGCGTTTTACGGCCACACTGGGGGCAGTAAATGTCGCGCAGTTGAGTAATGTATGGAATTTTTGATATGTTTTTAGATTTTCTTCTAACAATACGAGAATGATTATTAATCAAAAAGCTTTGAAATAAAGATCAATGACCATTTAATTTAGGATTTTATTAATTGTATTGCTGTTAGGTTGAAAAACTACAAGTTGTGTCTTCAGTGGTTGCTCTAAATTACTGAAAACTCTGGTATAACATTTTAAAAGCTAGAGTTTCTCTACTGAAGGAACTGCGAATGAAAATATTTGATGAGACTTCAGTAGTAAATTGATTAAAATGGATTGCTTGCTTTTAGTTTAATGATCTATGAAAATGGCAATACTTTTTCGAAGTACGGGGGTGTTAAAGTTCAATACATCAAAACGGTGGTAAACATCAATTTATGGTTAGAAAAGCATTTTTAGTTCGTATACACATCAGCAAGATGCATTTGTAAATGTAAAATAATGTTCCATCCTATAATCACTCTTCGCAGCAAGCGCAGCAACAATAACTGCGGCTGCGCATGCGCAGTCAACTACTGCTTCAGCTTACGTAGCGACATCTATTGCTTATACTACCCATTTCTGTATCTGTACGCCAACAACCCCAAAAATTTGTAATTACTATAATGATACACCCTGCAAATTATATATATAAAGTGTTATTGCCTTTAATGCTAAAAAACTTCTGCAAAAAACACTTTACATTTATAGTATATTATATTTATAGCTGGAATAATTCTCGCATAATTTCTCGATATCATAAGAAAATATTACAAGATCATGTTATATTATCATAATATACAAATAAATCACGCGCAGAAAGTTTAATAAATTACTCACAAAGGGTTGGCTTATCTCCCTAAAATTTTTTAGCCTAATTGTTTATAATTCTGCATAAGTATTTCATATGGCAATTTAACACGAATTTAAAAACTGGAAAAGATTACTCATTTGAAATGCGCGCAATCTCGTCGAATCGACGGTACTAAAACAATAATTTTACGACCGTATAACCACGTAACAACCCCCCTAACGGCCCTCGATAAAAAAAAAAAATAGTAATAACGCACGTTAGCCTCGCCTTTGGTAGGAAAGAAATATTTGTATGTATAAATCGCGTTAGGGAAATAAGTTGACCTTTTTGTAGTCATTTAGGTGCTACAAATTGTTTAGAATCTTTGTTAATTGGTAATATCAACTTTCATTTTTACATGTCTTAGTTTTTAGACAAAAGTTCGCTTAGAATATTCGTGAATTCAAGTTTAGCTTTTAATTTGACTTAACATCTTAGTTATTGATTCAAAAACAGTATATTTTCCAAAATTTGGTTATCAAGCACATTTTTGGGCAATAACAAAAATGATATCAAAGAGATATTTAGATGGCAATAAACTTATGTATTATATGAAGTGACAATATGGATGTTATTAGGCATTAAAATTTCTTTTTAGACTTTGCTTAGTCAATTCCTGAAAAGAGATATGAATGGAAGGACATACACATGATGGCAGTTCCAAACCATGAAGAATCAAAGAAAAAAAAGTTGTAGTGTTGATTCTAATTATAAAGTGGAATTCTGTAATAGATGAATTGCAAAATGAATTTTAAAGTCATGTTGGTAATGGCTACGCAACTACGCATCTTAGAGCTCCTAACGATTGCTTTAGGCCTTACAATTAGCATTTTCGCCGTCACAATTCCATATGAATAATTAATATTTGATGTTCGCGCCGCTTTCGAAATCTTAATTAAAGCCAAGCCCCTCTGTCGAGGTGTTCCAAAATTTGGCACCTGGTCCTTCTCGGACGTATTTACGAGTCGAGAGCGAAATTCTAATGGGGAATTAATTAATGCCGACGACGTAAATCATGGCGAACGAGCGGCGCAGGCATATAAATAAGGCGGGGAATGGTCTCGGGGTCCACGGGGCCCGAGGGTGCACTGCGGAGATAAATTAGGAGGGTGTCGGATGGGATCGTAAATAGGCACACCTGAATCCATCGAACCACCCGGAGCCTAATGGTTTTATTGCGGTTATCTAGATGCTCGTGTTTTCTCTATCGGGGGAACAAATTTCTAATCTAGAGGGTTGATGATCAAGCAGATAAATACATTCTATTGTTACGTTTAGTATCAAAGCCATAAGATGATTGTAAACGAAATCTATTCCTTCACTCTTATTATTGATTTCAGTAATCATAGATCAAAATTTTGCCAACCTTACATTTTCATCTTAATTAATAATTATTAACAAAAAAACTTTTTCATTTACATTTTTTGGTCTTCATTATTTAGTCCAAAATTGTAGGACCCATTTTCTTAGATGTCAAGACCGGTTTTACAATTGCTACACCCACACAGACCATCCGCTCTTCCACCCACCTTCCAAATCGTAATGCGATAAATCACATCCGGAACAATGTTACCGTGGGGAGGCCATTGCCGGGATGGCAACATGGCGCCCTCCGGTGTGATTTACTTCGCGGGGTACGGTTTTAATCGTGGCGCAGCTGCGCGCTTTTTCGAATTAGTTTTGAATTCGAGGGGTTTGAGACGGGGGATGATCTTCTCGCCCATCCCGTTCCTCCGCCAGCGCCGATGATTCAATGACTTCGTGCGGCCATTTGCATGAAGAGGACGCGATCGTAATGAGATTAAGATGGGGGGCTCGTTTGAGCAATGACGTCGTGTAATTGTTCTCTTTTTTAAGGACGTTAAGAGGGGCCATGCAGAGGCAATTTGGCAGCTGTTACGCGCTAAAATAAGCAATTTGTTTTAAATTGGATTATGAGAGAGAGAGACAGAGAGAGAGAGAGAGTGGAGTTGTTGTGTGCACCAGATGGGTTTTGTCTGGGGTGTGATTAATTGTTTGATTTTAAAATTGGCTTTAAATTAAAAACAGAATGCACAGTTATTAAAAAGAGCTTATATAAAATAATGATATAATCAGTCCAATAAATAATTTCAAGAAATTTTCAGAAAACTGACACGTGTTTCGGTCCTTACGGATCATTGTCAAAGTTAAATCTGAAAATAAAGAAATGGAACATAAGAGTTTTACTTTTCCCAATTTGAAAATTTCCATCAAGAGAGTAGCAGAACAAGTATCGATTACAAATAAATAATAATAATTTTGATATTTGAGAGTATCTATAACTTGACCTTGAAAATATTTGACTCATTTATCATATTTGTGAACATAAAAATAAATATAAATCTTAATACTGATGTTTGAATCCTGATTGAGTGATTTTGCAGATAAATCCTTTTTAATTTAATCTCTTTTAAGATTGTATTATAATTTAAAATATACATTTAAGTGTGCTTAAATACTACACTAATTAAACTTTTTATATTGACTTTACGCTAATAAATAACAAATTCATTCCTTAGCGTCTTCCAAATCAGTCGAAATCAAATAGAAATTTACCTAGCGTACTCTTGACCTACCACAATAGATTACGCATTGGCGTAGGTCAGGAGTACGCTGGGTCAAGAAATAGTTTATTGTGGTAGGTCAAGAGTACGCTAGGTTAATGCATAAGTAATCAAATCGCTAAAGTAATCGCTTTATTTAAGTCGAATACTTATGAAATGAGGGTAGAAAATACATTTAATAAAATTCTGTAAACATTCAGATTAAGGAAAGAAATCACTGTAATTTTCTTGAACAATAATCGGTATTAAAAAAAACTAATTGAAATTAAACATTCAATTATAAATAATTTCAGTATTTGAACGAAAACAATGAACAAATTAGAAATTGATAAAAAGTGTTAATATAAATTATAATTTTATCATTTTTAAAACGTTCAAAATTTCGTAAATATTTATATTTGTATTTAAAATCAATTTTATAATACAGCTGTACTGAAGAGTTCAAAATATATACATTTTAAATCATACTTAAATAATGAAATGTATTAAAATAGTTTAAGTAAATGTACAAACATCTTAAAGTTATTGTAGAAAAATAACGTAAATAATCAATTAAAAATTATCATAGAAATATTTATAATTCTTTTGAGGAAAAGCGAAATCAAATAAATGTTTGGTTTAGATCAATAATCCCTGAAAACATCAAACAGTAAATGAAAAGTTCTACTGAAATTATTGAAATTTTAAGTTTAAAAAAATACACTAAAAGTGTACTTGACAAAGTAATACGTTAGGTTAATATATAATATTTTGTAGTACGTCAGGATTACGCTAAAACTTTTAGCTGCCAGCTGAAATTAAAATTAGTTGAAAACGTAACTGTCTGTTACATTTGTCAAAGTGACAAGTATTTTAATGGATAATAAGTATCTTTAAAACTAATTTCCAATTTTATGAATTAATGAACATTAATTGGACAACCATGGGTTTGAGTGGAAGAATGAACTCCACCCCTCAACTTGCTGTCAAAATTTTATTTATATGTTTTCAATATATATTTTGTAATAACTAACAGTTTTTTAAGCAAGTATGATAAAGAATAAATAATCATAATCATAATTATAGAAAGAACTGAAAAAACTGGTAAAATGTTGAAATAGTGAAATTGTAGTTGTAGGTGCAAATGGATTTAGTTTGATGTTAAGTAAAATTGAAAGAAATTGAAAATGCAAAATAGTATATCAACAAAAAAAAAACAAGTAAAAACATTCGTAGAAACAGTGAAAAAGTAGTTAAAACAATTGATTTTACAAAATTACGAATCGGAATAAGTTTGTAAAAAAAGAGTTAGAAATCGTGGACATCCAAGCTGGCCAATGCGGAAACCAAATTCGAGCGAAATTTTGGGATATCATCTTTGAGTATGGTATTGACCCCACAGAAAAATGCCATGATGCCTTAGACCTTTAGCAGAAAAGATTCAATGTTTACTACAATAAATCGTCCCTGCTATCCTCGTAGATCTGGAGCGCAACACCATGTACTTTATTCGCTTAGGACCATTCGTGCAAATTTTTGGTCCAGGCAATTTTGTCTTCAGGTAATCTTGCGTCGATAACAACTCGACCAAGTGACATTACACAGAAGATGATGAATTGGTCGATTCAGTCCTTGATGTCGTAGGAAAGAAGCCTAGGCCTGCGATTACCTGTAAGGTTTCTAGCTCACACACTCACTTATAGGCGGTACCGAATCCGGACCAAATTCGACAAATTCGAGCAAAATTTTGGGAAATCATCTTTGAGCAAACTATTGACTCCACAGAAGCATACCATGGTGACTTAGACCTCCAGCTGTAAAGGTTCAATGTTTACTACAAAGAAACATCTGTGCTATCCTCGAGGATCTGGATCCTGACACCATGGAATTTGCTTAAGACCTCTAGCCCAAATTTTTAGGCCAGACCACTTTGTCTTCAGGCAGTCTGACGCCGGTAACAACTGAGCCAAGTGACATTACATAGAAGGTGCAGAATTGGTCGATTCAGTCCTTGATATCGCAAGGAAAGAAACGGAGTAATATGATTGCCTGTACGGTTTCTAGCTCACACACTCACTTATAGGCGGTACCAAATCCGGAATGGGTACCCTACTCATTTCCAAGATCCGTGAAGAATATGAACCTAGGATTATTAACAATGACTCAGTCTCTTCATCAAAAGTATCAGACCCTGTTAGTCCACCAATTTGTAGAAAACGCCGATGAAACTTAGTGTATTGATAATGAAGCTCTCTACGATATCTACTTCAGGATACTGAAGCTTATTACACCTACGTATATCTTAACCATTTGGTATTACTCACAATATCTGGCGATTTCATTATATTACCTTGTATAGATTTAATTGTTATTTTGAACATGTTTGTTTCTTATAATAATTAAATAAGAAAATAACAATAATAACTCCTCATATCATTTTTCATCATTAAACAATTCCTCTCAACAAAGAGTTAAAATCCACAACTCTTTCTCATCTTCTTTTACTCCCGAACAAGGTCTCTCACAAGGTTCTTCTCTTTCACCTCTCTTGTATAACATTTTTTGCATTGATGTCTATAACCATGAATCTCTACTTTAACCCTTCCAAATAACTCGTGCAAGTTGCAATTGATACTGCTCTAATTACACATGCTTCAATTTCTTAGTCAACTAAATGCCAATCTCCATAAACTTTCTATCAACATAGTTCCATTCCCACGTCTCAACTTCATTATGCTAGGCTTTGCTCCACTCCCATCAACAGTACAGAACTCTCACCGTTCCAGAACTCATCCAACAGATGTTCGAGGCTAAGAACATTACTTTGCACCACTCACATCAACAGTACAGAGCCCTCACCTCTCCAGAACTTACCCAACAGATGTTCGATGTTAAGAACATGATGACTGCCTATGATCAAAAGGCATGGACGTTACCTTACAGTTGCTGCCGTGTTCAGTGGACGTATGTCTATAAAGGAAGTTAACGAACAAATACTAAACATCCAAAACAAACAAAAAACAGCAGCTACACAGTTGAATGGATCCAGATAATCATTTGCGATATCCCACTAAGAGGTCTTCCGTTATCTGTCACCTTCATTGGAAACTCCATAGCCATCCAAGAGTTCTTGAAGCGTATTATCAAAGAGTTCACCGCTATGCTGAAGCGTTAGACTTTCTTGCATTCAAGAGTTCTTGAAGCGTATTATCAAACAGTTCACCGCTATGCTGAATTGGAATGGAATTCACTGAAGCCTTATCCAACATAAGCGACTTGGTTTTTGGTTACCAGAAGCACCAAGGAGCCATACAAGATAAAGATGCCGGGTTCGGCGAAAAGGAAAAACATGAAGTTGACGAGAACTAAAATACTTTTCATTGAAATAAAACAACACAGTTGGGAGGGTTTCACATTTATTGTTGAACACTGCAACATGTTCTACCATACAGTGGCTTCATCAGACAGATGAATACTTTTCGTTAACATTACACTTGATCTAAGAAAACGTTTATTTTCTAAATTAACTTTCGAATTTTCCTTTTTTGTTTGCACAGTCACATTCCTGTTTAAAAATCGAATACAGTTCAATACTTGAAATTAAGCATTCTTAATTAGCAAACGAACGAAAGCAATAAATAAATTTGAATTTGATATAATTTAGACTTAAACAAATGGTTAACGAAATAAAAAATAAATATAAAAATTTCTGCTTTAATTAAGACAATTCCTTGATTTTGGATTAAAAATTAACGCACACTTTAAATAGCATATAACTGAGAAAAAACTAAGCAATTTATAGAGAGTAAATTTGTTTCGGTATTATGATGATCACATCGTCAATTTTTATTGTAATTTTGCTTTACATGTCCTCTTAAAGAAATGTTTTAACAATTTATACAAATATATAAACACTTAACAATTTCGAGCAGGGGACATGCGAGCGGAGGTCACTTAATGTTCTTCCACTTAAATCCATAATTCTAGATGAAGGCATCTTCACCAGTAAAATATTTTGTCCATTTGGACAATATTTTAGCCATTTCTGATATTATATGAGAATATTTACGTGAAATGACGTTTTATAATAAATTTCACATTTAATGCAACGTGTTTCTTTTCTTTAACTGCGCATTACGTTTTTATTAGCGCAATTCCGACTTTTCTCCAGCGCAAAATTATTTATAAAGCCGAAAACCCTGCATATGCTTTAATCCTATGAGAATTATGTTGACATATTAATAATTTTTCTTTTCTTTAACTGAGCAATTGATAAAAAACAAGATTTTGATTTTGTTAGCGTAATTCGGACATTTCTCCAGCTTTCTAACGTTTTGGTTCATAAACAGCTCATTATATTTATAAAATATCTTCTGAAATTTGTGTCACATAAATCAGCTATGAATATTATTATTAATAAGAATTTTTTGTTCGTGTCATATTAACACGTTTATATATTAGATTACGAATCGAATAATATTTTAAAGGCGTTGAAGTTAAGGAAAGAAAAACGTTTATCCTTTCTTTAACCGAACTATAAAAAAATACCTGATGTGTGTAAGACTGTCATTAACGCAAATAAGTTTATAATAATAATAATAACAATAATTAAAATTGATTGTATTGGCTTTTGATTGTTGAAAGTCCATTTTAAATGCACTGTTAGGTTTAGTAACTTAAACACAAACTTTCAAAGAGTATTGTTGCTTTTATTTATTGCTACAATTGTTTCGCCACACTTTTTCAGTGTGGCAAAACAATTGTTGCGATGAATAAAAGCAATAATAACATAAACTTTCAAAGAAAAGCTTCTTTGAAAGTTTATGTTTAAGTTACTAAACCTAACAGTGCATTTTTTATTATTATTAATACAGCATTTCGTTTTTCTTAGCGCAATTCAGACTTTTCTCCAGCGGGGAGCTCTAATTAAAGCCGAAAACTCTAATTGGTTTATAAATTCATCATCATATTTATAAATATTCTTATCTTGTGAATTATATATTCAAGTGTTTTTAAATCTTATAATAATTTTTTAGCGCTTTAATCCTTTTCTTTTTATTTAAGAGCGCGCTATCGAAAAACAAAAATGATTTTCTTAGCGTAATTCGGACTTTTCTCCAAAGTAGAATATTAAAAACGAAAAACCTAATTAATCAGCATATTTATAAATATTATTATTTGAATTTTATAACTGAAGTCTTTAATAATTTAAATCACACAATCACGCCAATTTTAGAGAAAAAAAGAACGAATGTTATCTGTCAAAACATTTCATATTGATATCAAAACAGATGTCAAAATGTATAGTTGTATTTTTAGAAAATGTAGTTATGTTAACAGTTTAATGGCAAAAATAGTTTGGCTACGATTAAGTTAATGATGATATTGTTTGTAAATCTCTTGTTTCTTGATGTATTAATGGATTAGAGACCAACCCACCCAACCTACTCAATTATCCTTATTGTTGGAAAAAGTTATATTACTTTTATATTTAAGACCACCATCTAATTTTCTCGTTAATTTTCCTGGAGATGAAAACAAGGGTGTAACTTAAAATTCATTATATATGTAGGTTGGGTGGGTGGCCACTATTCCACCCTCCAATCCATAAAATATAAACGAGGGTTTACTAAATTTAAATTTAAATTATCGCATCGTATAAATAATATAAATTGAGGTTATTGTTTTTGTGCAAATAAATTTTATGCAATCTTTTGCTAGGGTAAAGTAATTGGGATAGTGGCCACCCACCCACTCTACATATACAAAATGATTATAATCACTGTTACATTTTTGGTTTTATGCAAAAACAAAAGTATAAGTGTTAATATTGTTGAAAAAATTCTGGTTACTTTATTAATTGGAGGGTGGAATAGAGATAAACCACCCTTACGACGTATTTATTTTTATTGCTATAAAAAAATCTACTTTAATTAAAATTTAAAATCATCATTTAACTGATCTGTTCATTTTCTTGGAGACGAAAAAGAGGGTTTGTAGTTTATAATAACTTGTATATGTAGGGTGGGTGGGTGGCCACTATTCCACCCTCCAACCCGTAAAACATACGCGAGGGTTTACTGAATTAAAATTTGAATTGTCTCATCGAATGAATAATATAAGTTGATATTATTGTTTTCGTGTAAATACATCTTATCCAAACTTTTGTTAGGGTAAAGTAATTGGAAGGTTAGTGGCCACCCACCCACCCTACATAATA
Source organism: Ontholestes murinus (assembly GCA_963969525.1). Classification (NCBI taxonomy): domain Eukaryota; kingdom Metazoa; phylum Arthropoda; class Insecta; order Coleoptera; family Staphylinidae; genus Ontholestes; species Ontholestes murinus. The sequence goes on along the minus strand of OZ018392.1, from coordinate 59,462,124 downwards.
AAAAATTTTAACATCACTGCTACTTTTTTGGTTTCATATAACAACAAAAGTAATATAAGCCCTAATATTATTGAAAAAAACTGTTTATTTTACTAATTGGAGTGTGGAATAGAGACGAACCATCTATACTATACTATATTTTTATTGCTACGAAAAATATGCTTTTTATTAAAATTTAGAATCATCATCTATGTAACTCGTCTGTTAATTTTCCTGGAGACAAAAGTGAGGGTTTGTAGTTTAAAATAGTTTGCATATGTAGGGTTGGGTGGGTGGCCACTATTCCACCCTCCAAATCGTAAAATAAAAGCGAGGGTTTACTAAATTTAAGTATGATTTTTCTCATCGAATAAATAATAATACTCACGAGATTATTGTTTTCATACAAACAAATTTTATCAAAACTTTATGCCATTGTAGAGTAAATAAAGTATACTACTATCCCATCCTCTAATCAGTAAAACATAAGTGAATGTTTACTGAATTAAAAGTTTGATTATATTATTGAATGAATTTTATATTTATAATTTGCGATTTTCTGAAGCAATTTAATTCAAATTTCTGCTAATCGTTTTTCTTCCTATAATTTGAACTATCTAAACAATAAACATTAACATTTCGTTAGCGTAATTTGGACTTTTCTCCAAAATTTGGGGTTATAAATAAATCATCACATTTATACCTTCTGTTATGAATTTAATTTATAATAAGAATATAAATGTTAAATTCATAAAAGAAGGTATAAATGTGATAACCCCAAATTTTTCAGAAAGGTCCGAATTACGCTAACGAAATGTTAATGTTTATTGTTTTTTAATAAGAATATAAATGTTTTATTTATTATTTTGTAGATTCGTGACATATTCACATGTATATTTATTACAGTTCAAATTATTAAATGGCTGTAGCGATTATACGCGTTTGTTGTTTATACATGTAACGAGCTGTTACAGATTTTGGATACCATTGTGATAGCACAATTTGTTAATGCATATTTTGTATATTTTTAGTCGGCGCAAATTCGCCTTTGTTGATAAGTAATTTATTGTACTGTTGATGAGGTGTTGAATTTGTTTTGATAGCGGATAACATTACGATAACGTAATTTTTTATATTTATAACGATGATAAACCTCCTCTCATGAGAAAACCCGCAACTTGCAAAATGTGATTTATGCACTGTTTGTCGTTAGTCACTACTGATAACGATGTTTATCTCGCAACATATTAAACAAGCATGAATTAGTATTATATTTTTAACAAAATATAAACATGAGTATTTAATACAGTTTAAGATTGAATTAAATATGCAATAAAACTATTTGGGATGAAAGACCATCGGTCGATAGCCAATAGAATAACAAGAAGTAATTGTCCTGTAAGTAGATGTAACACTATCGTCTAATAAAGATGTTTATCTGGCTCAAAAAATATTTGATACAAAAATTCTGTTATAACAATATCATTATTAACATTAATTTCGATTTAAGACTCCACTTTCAAATAATTCAAGTCATACATTAAACACAATTTTTACTTCGTTTGTACAACTGATTTTTAATTTTGGTGACTATAGTTTCAATACATTAGCGTTATCATTTTAAATCCGTAATTTAAAAAGTGCGAAACTAAAGCATACAATATTGAGGTAGGTTAGGAATGCGTTGGGTAAATGTTCTATTGCGGTAAGTCGGGATTTCGCTATAAGTTATAAGAGGTTAGTGTAATCTTAAAGTAAATTAAAAGAAATTGATAATGTAATCAATTGTAGGCGAAGAAATTAACTCTCTAAAGACAACTAAAAATCATCAAAATAATTAAAAGTTTCAGTTACGTTCAGAAATATTATCAGGAAAGAAAGAGTGAATGAAAATATAGTTACATTTTTCTTAACAGATTGAATTTGAACTGAATTTTGGTAAATTTTCGTAAATGAAGTACGATAACACTTTCAAATATTTATTTTGTTGTTGGCGACAATTGTTTCGACACGCTGTGTCTTCTTCAGGCGAAGAAATCCAGTGACAGTGATTGAATTTAGGTGTCTTATTTCTTATTCAATCGATTAATTTCGGAAAACTTAACTTCTTCACTATGATGATTCTGTAGTTATCAAAAATTGGTCTATAAAACATTTTAGAAATGAAAATAAATATACTATTCTATTCACCGTTGATTAAAAGATTTATATAAACCTTTTTTTTAAACATTTAAATGAATAAAACACGGATGTTTTAAAAGTCTTGCTTTAATTATGTCATGTAGCTCTCTTAAATTGAAAATATCTAATTCTAATTTATCACTTAAAAAATATCTGCTATCATTTTTAAAATACGTCCTTGCGACTATTCGCAGACGAGGGTGGGTTAATCCCCCCGAAACTCCTCGGGCCGTTAGCAGGTCGTAATTTTTGAACGTCCGGATTAAGACGTCGATTTTTAACTGTCCGCAGCCATGCACGCCAATTTCTTACCGTAATCTCCTATAGATTAGAGCGGGGTTAATTCCGGAACGGATATAAATTTGTCGGGCGTCGCGACGTTAACACAGAATAAATCCGCCCGCCCCTCCCCCCGACTACAAATTGTTACGTTTATTTCGGAACCGGATAGGTTCCGCTGCAGTTACTTTGTTAATCTTGATTTAGGGCCCAATAAATTCCGTCTCGTAATCCTGATTAGTATTATTATCAACGACGAGAGAGATGACAGATGTTAGATGGAAAAATTAATATATGTAAAGTATTTGAACGACCAAAGAATTAAGAAACGATTTTAGACTAATACGAATTATGCTTCCAGTAGTAGTAGTTTTATTTTGCTATCGACTACGTGGTCCTTTCGACACGTGTGTTTATTAGTTTATAAGATCTCACCGTCACTTTAAGATGTTGAGCTTTTTTTTTAAGTTCCAGAACCTAGAAGCAATTTGTCTTTTAGACTACCAGTGAATTCTCTTAATTTTTCCAAATTTTCGAAGAATTTTTTCTCCAAATTACGAGCTGTTTCTCTCTATAGACAATTTAGAGAGTTCATTTTTGGAAGTTCTACAACTTGAACAATTGATCTTTCAGACTTTGGTGAATTCTCTTTGTTTTCTTAAGATTTCTTTTGATTCTCAAAGTAACATTTCAGCAGTTTTTTAAGAAAGTTCTTCCAGATTTCTGATAAATGATAGTATTGATTGTATATCGCTACAAATACCAGAACTTTAAGAATTTTCTAGACATATATCTCTAAAATTCCAACATCTCCAGTTTCTCTCTATAGACAATTTAGAGAGTTCATTTTTGGAAGTTCTAGAACATGAACAATTGATCTTTCAAACTTTGGTGAATTCTCTTTGTTTTCTCAAGATTTTTTTGATCCTCAAAGTAACATTTCAGCAGATTTCTAAGAAAGTTCTTCCAGATTTCTGATAATTGATTGTATTGATTGTATATCGCTACAAATACCAGAACTTTTAGAATTTTCTAGACATATTTCTCCAAAATTCCAACATCTCCAGATTTTATTGGAAAGTTTTTGGGTTCATCCTTTTGGGACCTACATAAATTTGTTATGGATGAACATTGTAGCTGTGATTATACAAATGTGCGTTTTAATACAATTTCCAACTGTCGTTAAATTAGTTGATCGGGAATTCCAATGACGATAAATTTATTTTTACGACGTTATTACGAAAATTGGTCATAATTGAATGTGGAACTTGCAAAACGGCTCAATTAGCGACTCGTTGATTCTTTCCGGCTAACTGCTAGTAATTAAATCGTAACCAATTAATTAATAAAAAAAATGGCGGACAAGATTTTATCTGTCAGGTTTATTCTTTGACAACTAATTAGAAAATGGCGGTCAGGGATTTATCAGTCAGGATTATTCTTGGATAACTAATTAGAAACTTAAGAAATTCTTGCCCAAAATTTTGTATCGTGAAAATTCGAATTAACACATATAATTGGTCACATTTTTTGATTATTGAACTGTTAGGAAGTAGATCAGTGTTTTTTTAATGTATTTCCGTCCATTGGAAAACTTTCGGATCGATTGTTCGGGTCGAAAGCAACTCCGGCCGTATCTCATCCGCTCTTTTTTCTCCGTTAATTAAAGTGAGGGTCTGGCCTGGGGGCGGCTAATTTATGGCGGCGTACGTGTGAGATTACTTCGTTTAACGGCGTCTCCCAGGGAACTTTCGAATTCGTTTCACTTCGGTGGCGGAAGAAAGGGCAGCGGCGGCGAGTCGCGGAAAACTTCCCCGGGGGGGTCGAGCTAGCGACCGCACAAGACAGAAAGGGCAAAATAAAATATAAGTTATGGGTTTTAATCTCGGCTCGGTTGCTGTTGGGGAAAATGCGCTATAAATACCACGGCGCTCCGCCTTATATATATATTTTCGTTAGAGCGGGATTCCAGACGGGGAGATGATGATGGTCTCTACGTTGTTGCTGTTGCCGTTGTTGTTGTTGTCCAGCTTTCTTGTTGCCGAAGCGCAATTCCGGAACGTCACGTGTGGTAAATTTATACGATTTTATTTAAACGTTGTAAGTCTTGCCGAGAGACGTTTACGACTTACGGATTTTTATGGCCCGGTATGAATTTACATTCACCGAAGAGGTGGCGCTTTCTCGAAACGTTGAACTTGTTCCAACGTGAGTGTGTGTGAGTGTGACGCAACGTTGCGTGCTAATAGCCCTAGTATTTGTGGTTGTTGAATTGCAAATTATAATTTAGATAAAATTTATTTGGACATAAACGTTCCGTTTTAAAGATTATTTGAAGGGCGGTGGTTTTTGTACCATGGTATTTTCCAACCTTTCAACAAGCTACTATAGACCATTACTATTATAACATCATCAGAATCGAATTCAAACACTTTACTTACACTCAAAATCATCACAAATATGGACCTATTACGTCTACTTAAATCTCATCTATATTTGTTTGTAATTAAAAAACTATGTATACGATTCAAATCTGTTATAGTGACTATTGTATGCCTGACGAGGACTCTCATAACGTAGGTTTTAATAACGCGCGCATTGGCCCCTAATTGGGCGCCATATCGTAGATTCGCATTAGGGTTGCAATATCAATTGGAAAAATCGCAATTACGCCGAGCCCCGCCAGCCAGCCAGGGCTGGCTGCCAGCTAACAGTGGCCTGGGGGCCCGGCGAGGGGTGGGGGCCCGGATGGATCGTTAACCGTTCCTCGTAATTTTCCCTTTTCCAGCACCTCCAGCCGCCCCCCAATCGATACCCAGATAGCTTCAAATGTTCCACTACCGGAACGGCCGCCCCGAGTATCGTAAATGCCCCGGATTCTTTGTTTCAAAAACCTAGGCCATAGATACAAATCCTTTATGCGCTGCCTCCGCAATTTGTAAAGAGCCAGGATCGATCATTAATCCCTGCGGGCTTAATACGCCATCGATTCGATTATTTCATAATAATTGATCAACCTTATCCATGTTACACCAAGTGATTAATAATCAAAAAAATCGCATTTTGTATATACAATAGAATACTCTAATCTAAAATTAGCTTGATTAAATTATGAAATTTTATAATCATCTGTTTAATATCTTTCAAAGCTACCTTAGTTTAAACAACAAACTTTTTCTTCATCCATCAATCTTTCAAAGCTTCCTCAGTTTAAACAACGAACTTTTTCCTTATCCATCACTTGGTGAAAGATAATTTATCTTATCGTTCATTACTTTGGTTGAATATTATTTTCTTAGCCTCAAAATCTTTGACATTTAAGGTTAGTTCTATCTTATGAATAGTATTTAATCTGACTTTGAAGGACTTCTTAATGAAAGGATAATAACATTAACAGTTATTACCATTTTTGTTTAAATTAAAATTTGATTTGGCGAAATTTATTATAGGTGGAAAAACATGAATATTAAGAGATGATTTCATAAAGCAAAATATTATCAATTTTGATTGAGGTGATCAATACTTGTAAATGTATATTTTTCTATTAGATGGTCAATTTTTTAAAGATTTTGATGTTCTTAGACATTTTCCTGGAAAAAAAGCTTTAATTAAATGTTGAAATTTTAAAAGTAGCAATTAATTCAAGTCCTTAGTGTTACCACACTGTTGCCCAAATTTTTCGATCTTGTAATACTCTAGCGAAGGTTTATTATTACACCTCTTTAAAAAATGGATGTGAATATTAGGAACTAATAGTTGAATTAGAACACTGCAGTAGATCATAATTCTATTGATTGAATAGTTTCACCCGCATTAATAGATAATGGCTACCGAGGGGCGGCATAGCTATGCAAACCACGTAGGGCAAGAGCCAGCCATCCCCAGTCATAATGGAACACATGTGAACATATCCTATCCCAATAGGCCAACACGAGCAGTGCAAATGAAGATAACGCGACATTACCCCGGCAATGCGCCTGTGTGTGCGGGCGTCGCGACGCCCGTCCATCCCCCCGGGTGGAATAAAGACGGGCGATGTGTATGTGCCAGGCATAATTGGTATGTGTGCAGCGGCCGATGCGCCATTCCTGGCAATGAGCAAAGCTACAGGATGCATTTTAAAATCAACACCCACACTACCCCTATAATATTTTTCTCTAATCGCAACCACCCCCCGGGTTCAATTTCATCCCGAACACACACACACACATGCACACACCCCACCAATCTAGCGGGTCGTAAAGTCTGCGAACGGCGCCCCTAGATGGCGCGCACACGACCTTGCTTCCTACCTTTCTTCGCACTTTTCATTTCCTTACTCCAGTTACTTTTATAGTTATCACTTCCTCCGGTCGCCTCTCCACATTTCACATTCTTTACACGCATTTAATCTCGTCCCCACACATACGCACAACCTAAGGGTAATTTAATAATCTAACCGTACACCCCCCCTTACGCCGCAATTGAATTAGCCCAAACTGTATCGAAAAAATAAATAGTTTAATCATAATAATGAAGAGGTATCCTCATTTGTATTCAGCAAGGTCGCTTATTCTCACATTCACAATTATCGCCGTTTAGCTTGACAATCACGTTCGGTTCTGATACCGCAAACCATTCGATGGTGTCGTTGATATAATGCCCACACACGCACACTGAATTTTACTAGATGTGCCAAAGTCGATTAATTATATGTTTTCAAACAATCTTATTAACTTAAGATTAAAGATGGATATAGAATATTAAGTTGGGACTGCCTTGACTTCTTAGACTATCATAGGCTGTTAAGGTATTAAATGTTAAGGCATCTATATGGAAATGATTTTTATAATACAATATAAAACAAAAGGAGAAATCTAATCTAATAGAAAAGAAAATTGCAGAAAATAGTAACAGAAAGATAACGAATACACTTTTTAAAAACATAAGTACTACAGAATCGACCATCATTTTGGAGCGACGGTTACTATAAGGTAGTTCATTTATCCTTTTACGACAGAATCGTCTCAATAATTATTTATCCTTGAAATTTTGAGAAGCTTCTGTAGTACTCATGTTTTTAGAAGGTGTACTCGGTATCAAAAATTTCTTTTAAATATACCTAAGGTATAAATTATTTACTAACGGAAAATTGAAATTGTTCAACTTGTCAAAACTCACAAACAAACCTAAAGTCCCAAAATATGATATTTTTTATTGTGTAGCATCATAAATTTATTTAGATTTCAACTAAAATCATATGTATAGTTTCCAAATCCTAACTTTCCTTTCAATTTCTATTTTCTATATTGAATAAGATTAATCTAATTTGAAACTTCTGTCAAGGTTTTTTTACTGATTTTTTTTCATTGTACCTCTTCAATAAAACGTTTACAACTATCTCTAATATTATGTATATATAACATCTATAAAGACTTAATATTTCGCAATTCCTCTAATAACAATATTTACCTCTATGAAAGATTTTAGGTGTTTATCATCAACAAAATATTCTAAACCTGAACGTCGTTTATTAATATTTGATGATTCATCCTATAGATTTTTCAGTTTTTGTTCACAATATCCATCCACTTCTAATTTCATTTTTACTTACTTACAGGTATGGATCCAAATCTTTGGTTAACCAACAGACCAGGTACTAAATTCAGTTCAGATCTTTCGGTAGTCATTATTTGCTATGTTGGATAGTAGTCGAGCTTCCTGATCTCCAACTTCGTTTCTATGGTTCGTTATTGTGCAGAAAAACGTATGTAAATATGGATGGATATTTTATGATACTTAATATCTTCAGTAACACAATTATTGGAATTTCTAGTTGACCTAAAATACCCTTTTAGAATTGTTATATATGTTGGAGGCTTCTACTTCGTTATACATTTTTGTAAATTGAATAAAACACGATAACTTTGTTTGTATAACCTGAAAACTTTTTATTGTGACTAGTTTCGACAAATTTAGCTTGTCATTCACTATGTGTTTGATATGTGTTTGAAACTAGTCACAATAAAAAGTTTTCAAGTTATACAAACTAAGTTATCGTGTTTTATTCAACCCTTTTAGAATATTTATTAGTACTAAAATGCTCTTTCCGAATTGTAGGTAGTACTAAGATTAAACCCAGAATCTATAATTAGGTAATGTTAGGTAATGTTTTCTTTCAATTTTATAAAGCTGAGTTGTGGTATTTTCTTCTTCTGCAACGAAGAATAATCTAAAATTGGTATTTAAATAATTGTTTAAGCGTTCAATACATCTATTGATCAAATAGGTGGAAATTATGTAACTATAACGAAGATTTTTCCATTATTAAGGCTACCCAGAATGTTAGGTATAAAAAATTAAACTATGAAAGTATAAAGGTTTTCATCTTTAATTTACTTCTACTCTGTGAGATCCTCATCCACGATCAGATTTTTGGAAATAGAAAAATTCTATACATATTTTTCTGCTATTATTGACTTCGATTATGTAGGTAGAAAAAATTTAATCTAAGACAATCCGTATTTATAATTTAGACTTGTCAGAATGAATATAATAAAAAAAACCTTATTCCTTACTTCACTTTTTAAGAAGCCAAAAATATGAATAGTGCTTCTACTTATTAATACGGGGCACAACGGGCCTAGTGAGGCCTAGATGCTTTGGTCAATGATTTGATCACCCTTGGCAAGCTCGATCTAGATGCTCATTAATGATAATGATAACAAAGGCAAAAAATATTAAAAGTGCTTCTACTCATTAAAGATGATCGTTTTTCGAAAAATTTTCATCCAGGACCTTTTCCAAAAATTTTCATCCAGGATTTTTGGAAAAGGTCCTGGATGAAAATTTTTCGAAAAACGATCATCTTTAATGAGTAGAAGCACTTTTAATATTTTTTGCCTTTGTTTAATTTGCTTTGAATTTGTAGATAAAAAAACCAAACAATGATCAAAAATATCTATTCTTGCTATGAACACCAAAAAAAGTTCCTTGCTACAGTAGGCACCATATATTGCTGCCCTTGATTTATTCAACTGCATTAGAATATCTACACAATCCGACCATTTATCGAGCATTGTACACAATGCAGTCATGATTATTCATCTTGTAAACGGAAGACATCCACCCACGCGGTCCGCATCCATTTATGCATACCCAGCATGTTACGGTCTTTTTACGGTCGTGTGTAAACACCTACGGTCAAGTTCTACACTACAATGAAAGCACAAATACGCCTAAATTGAGAAATACAATGATACAATGGGAATGAATAATAATTGCCATCATAAAAATAAACCGTTGGTTTTTTTCTACCGTAATAATCTTGTTAAGGGGAATGATTTCGATTGTTTCTTCGTAGTTTAGGGATTATCTATTAATAAGCCTTCAGCTACAATTTGTTTGTTTATTAATATCTTCAGTTTGCTTTAATGAAAATTGCATATAAAAAACAAAAAATAATTATCTTAAATATGGTTCGTTCATTCATTCTGATGCGTTTCTATTCAGCAGTAGCGTTAGCAGAAGAATTTACTCCTTCAGGTCATCTAGGATGAACTCTGTCCAATTCTTGTGCAGTCTAAATTATGTGTGAATATTATTTATATTATTTTTTGTATGTATTAGGTTTTTTCTTGTTAGCACTGAATTAAAACAAACAAGTAAAAATTAATATAAATTTACTAATATTTCTTCATGGAGCAATTTTATACATCTGGGTTTCAGGAAAACTTTTTGGGCTACAATTCTTCAGGTTATAAAATTTTAAACTACAAACTCCGAGAATTATATAATGTTCTATGTAAAAACTTATTACTAGAAAATGGAAATATCAGCGAGCACTTGTAAATTCTATAAATTCCCAGCTTATCAGCTATGGAATTATTTCAGAAATGCCTTTCGGAATATAATGTTTGAAATGTGTATAATTTTACTTATTGTTCTACATGTTCTAAAAACGATAAAATGAAATTTTTTGGTCATAAATTTACGGCAAAGAAAAATTTCCAGCTCCTGTTCCAAATCAAAATTTTGTTTCTAGTGTAGAAATGATGAAATTGATATACATTAATACGTAAGGTTTAAATTACTATATAGGCATAAACAACAAACAATAAATTAAAATCTTTAATTAATAGGGAAACCTTATATTTTGCCCATGACCTAAACCTGGGGTAGCAAATTAAATTTTTTTGCAACTTTTACAAATTCCAATTGTCTCTTCTGTTAAGAACGTATTTTTATTTGTTTTTGAGACTCTATTTTTATTGCTTTTGCAGCCTTCAATTGTTTCTATTATTTCTACTTGTCTTTCTTTATTTTCTCTTCTTTAAATACCATTTCGCCCTGTTGGAGAGGTCGTTATAAGCCCAAAATTATAAATTGTGTTTGAGTCAATTTTGTAATTGATTGACAAAGTGGGAACACAAATCTGCTTGCTTGAGGAAAAATTTTTGGAAATACATTTTAGAAAATCCGGAGATGTCTAATGATTTTACATAAATTTTAGAAAGCTTGTAGATATTATTATTCTTTATCACATGCATTCAAACCAGGTTCTTTGAGTCAATTTCTATAGGCGAAGTATGTATTCAGGTCTTATTTGCTTGAGCAAATTATTTTGGAATATATTCTAGAAATTTTGATGATACCGCCGTAATATTATCTTTAAGATTTCTTATTTGTTTTGCAGAAAAGGCTGTAAACTCTAAATTTCTAGAATTGTTGTTCTCGTCAGATCTTCAAACTCCTTCCCTGTCGACTTCCCAATGTTCCGAAGCCATGATATTCTCATCCTTCCAATGCAGGAAATTTTATGTTCAAATTTGTTTTTGAAAGTAGAATTATAACAACTGTAAAATTCATACACCTATATGAAATTTCTTCTGAAATACCTTAGAATTTTATATTTAAAACGTGCATAATTCAACTTATTTTAGTACTTTGCTTACTTAGTTTCAAAAATTTTATATTAGAATTTACAGCATACACGATATGGATAGAGTTCACCTGCAAAATGATCTTCCACTTGTTCTAATATGACAAAAAATAAGTTTGTGCGTTTGTTTTAGATTAATATTTTGTTACTTTGACCTTGTTCGTAATCATGCTAAATCTAAAAGACCATTCATCCGTAATTTGAGTGATAAACTAAAACTTTTAATAAATAGGACTGCTTCAATGTATTTTGCTCATGATCCAAACGTAGGGCGGTATATTAAATGTTTGCTTCTAATTCTTGTGTCGACTTTTACAAACTTGTATTTATCGCTGTTTTTTAACCCAAGTTTTTTCAGTCAATTTTCAATTAAACTATTTGAAGACATTTTTTGAAATAGGATTTAGAAATCTTGAAGATGTTCTCATAACAACGCATACTCAAGGAACTAAGGGTTATCATAAATGAAATTAGTTATTTTATTACTACAACTAATTGTCTATTTTGTTTTATAAGCCCATGATAAGGAATTTCAATGTTTTGAAGACAATATTAATAGGCGAACTATAGAAATCTTAGTTGACTGAGGAAAAATGTTTTGGAATACGTTTTAAGAATTATTAAGGTACACCAAAAGAAATATCTTCAAGCTTTTTAAAATGTTCTTGGATCTCAATGGCGTTCACTTCGTGGTAAATTTCAATATTAAGAATAAATAAAACAAACTTAGTTTGATAATGATTACCCTGTAGTCGAAGATTAAAGTGGTATAAAAAAGTAAAAGTGTTTATCTTTTCAAAATGTATTCTAAAAAATTGTTTATCGAGGAAATAAGATTTTCAGAAATGAAATTTGTTAGATTTATTGTTTCTCTACTCCTTGTTCATAGTTTTTAGGTAAATTTGTATGACGATTTTATTGTGACATCTTCAATTTAATAGTTTTAGAAAGTTTGAAGATACTGATTTATTGATTTTCGTTTACATGTTCACATAGTGTTCTTCTACTCAGACCTATTTTACTGGATGATAGTTTCCTCACCAGCAGCATATTTTAGCCATTTTAGCTAAAGTTTTGGCCATTACTGGCTTATTTTTGCTAATTTTATATTTTATTGGCAAATTTGTACTAAGATATTAATATAACATCTTTGAAATTTTGAATTTTCTCATAATATTTAAATAAATCTTTCCTCGGACAACTAAGATTTACAGTTTAAATTTTTCTAAATTTTAGATTAGTCTTTGTATTATTTCTACTTTTTGGCTATGGTTGTCAAAAAGTAGAAATAATACAAAGACTAATCTAAAATTTCTAAGCCCATGCTTAGAATGTTTTTTGAGCCAATATTGATAGGGAAAATATGTACAAAAATCTTAGTTGCCTGAAGATTTTTTTTGGATTTATGGTAGTGTACATAAAGCTATATTAAGTTATAAATGATTGTAAAGGTAAAGACAACATAGAATAATCTAAAATCTTGCCCATGCCCTAAACCTAAGATTAGAAATATTTCTTTCCATTTTTGCGACAATGATGATGTGCAATTTTTACAACTTTGCATATATCACGGAATTTTAAGATTTTGGAGACAATGCTTTAAATAAGTACAAAAATCTTAGTTTCTCTTTGGAGTACATTTTAGTAACCTTAAAGATTTCTAACCTATGTTCTAAAATAGAAGGTTATAAACTTCAAGAATTATATTAGTGAAAATGCCATCTATTTTCGTCTCATCTTCGCCAATAATGACATGCAACTTGACAATATGTACAAAAAACTTAGTTGCCAGAGGATTTTTTTGAATAAATTTTGGAACTGTTAAAGGTTATCATAATCTTGAGGATTTCTAAAATATATTCTAAAAATGTTTTCCTCAAGTAACTAGGATTTACAGTGCAGTAAATTATTTTTCTATTATTTCTACTCTTAGTTCTAAGCCCACAATAATAAATTAATTTTTGAAGTCTCGAATTTTTTGGAATATATTTTAGGAATCTTCAAGATATAACAACTTCTAAAATGTTCTCTAAACAATCCTTCTTCAAGCAACTAAGATTTTCCCTAGCAATATTGACCCAAAAAAAGTATTTATGAAGGACAACCACAGATTAAAAGTAGAAGTAACAGAAAAACGAATTCTCTTAACTGCAAATCTTAGTTGTCCGAGGAAAGATTATTTGGAATACATTTTAGAAATCTTGAAGATATCCTCATAACAATTTCTAAAATGTATTCTAAACAACCCTTTGCTAAGGAACTATGTGTTACAGTAAATAAAATTAGTTATTCTAATATTACCAAACTTGGTATATGGTTTTACTAAGCCCATGATAATGAGTTAAGTTTTTGGAGTCAGTGTTGATAAGCAAACTACATACACATACACAAAATTCTCAGTTGCTTCAGAGAAATTGTTTTGGAATATATTTTAGAAATCTTGAAGATATCACCGTAACATCTTCAAACTGAATGTATTTCAAAAAAAAATCTGTCATCAAGCAACTAAGATTTACAGCAAAGAAAATGTTTGTGTCTGTTATTTCTCTACTCCTTTGGTGGTGAATAAGTTGTTACCTAATAACAATAATATCTCAACAACGTCATCAATTATGTGTGGATTTTCTTCATTTTTTATTTCTGAACTTAATTGAATGCATTCTATGTCTGCAGTAACATCGCTGTTATGCTTATGGTTTGTTTCTGAAGATATCTTTTCGATAATATGGTTTCCTTGTGATCTGCTTCATCGAACTAATATCATACCTGAATTTACTATTTACTTCTAGTTCTAATATTAAATTTATAGCTATTGATACGATTTCCCTGTAATTAGATGTATTGTCTGTTGGGAAATAAATCTATTATTATTATTATTATTATTATTAATTCACATACTTCTTAAGGAATTGTTTCATTAAACTCAGAAACTTGTTACAGAGTTTTATCATTATCAAGTGAAGCTATTGCTTTACTAAAAAAGCTTAAAATTAAAACTTTAAAAGTTCAATAATTACTTCTACCTGGATTCATTACTAAATTTTCGATTGTTTCATCTGAACTTTCGATTTTAACTTCTGGCATTGAAGATGTTTAGATGCATTTGTTGCATCAGTCAAAATATTAAATATTTCTATTGAGCTTTCGCCTGTCAATTGTCTTTTCTGTTTCTAACGTTTTTTTTTTTAAATTTAATAATAAAAATGTATAAAAGTCCTTACGTTGTAGATAAAATTAATTAATAAAGATATTGTTATAATTATATTTTCAAGATTTCTAAGATGTATTCCAAAAAGTATATACATAAATCTGAATTGTTTTTTGGATTATATTTTAGAAAGATTTTTTAAACTAATTCCATCAGTGGTTTATTTAAAAAAAAAACATCAAATCAAAGAAATGAGAATTTCAATTTTTGCAAATAAGAAGTTTAAAGTCCTGGCATTTTGTTAATAGTTTACTTACATCAACTATTTTATAGTATGTTAAAACTGTATTAGTTATAAGTGTATTTGTAAATTTTTAGACTAATTCCTTCAGTGGTTTATTTTTAAAAAAACGTCAAACTACGAATCGACAATTTCAATTTTTGCGAATAACAAGTTTAAAGTCTTGGCGTTTTGTTTATAGTTTACCTACATCAATTGTTTTATAGTATGTTAAAAACACATTAATTCTAAGTGTATTTGTAAATTTGTAGACTAATTCCTTCAGTGGTTTATTTTTTAGCGTTTTTCAAACTACGAATCGACAATTTCAATTTTTGCGAATAACAAGTTTAAAGTCCTGTCGTTTTGTTTACAGTTTACTTTCATGAATTATTTTATAGTATGTTAAAACTATAATAATACTGAGTATATTTGTAAATTTTTAGACTAATTCCTCAAGTGGTTTACTTTTTAAAAAATTTTAAACTACGAATCGACAATTTCAATTTTTGCAAATAACAAGTTTAATGTCCTGTCGTTTTGTTTATAGTTTACTCGCATCAACTATTTTATAGTATGTTAAAACTATAATACTGCTAAGTGTATTTGTAAATTTTTAGACTAATTCCTTCTGTGGTTTACTTTTTAAAAAATTTCAAACTACGAATCGATAATTTCAATTTTTGCAAATAACGAGTTTAAAGTCCTGAAGTTTTGTTTATAGTTTACCTACATCAATTATTTTATAGTATGTTAAAACTATATTAATTCTAATTGTTCTTGTAAATTTTTAGACTAATCCCTTCAGTGGTGTATTAAAAAAATTCCAAACTATGAATTGACAATTTCAAATTTTGCAAATATTAAGTATAAAGGCCTAGCGTTTTGTTTATAGTTTACTTACATCAATTCTTTTATAGTATGTTAGAACCATATTAAGTATATTTGTAAATTTTTAGCCCAATTCCATCAGTGGTTTACTTTTTAAATAATTTCAAACTACGAATTGACAATTTCAATTTTTGCAAATAACAAGTTTAAAGTCCTGATGTTTTGTTTATAGTTTATCTACATCAATTATTTTATTGTATGTTAAAACTATATTAATTCTAAGTGTACTTGTAAATTTTTAGACTAATTCCTTCAGTGGTGTATTTAAAAAAAAATGTCAAACTACAAATTGACAATTTCAATTTTTGCAAATAACAAGTTTAAAGTCTTTTCGTTTTGTTTATAAATTACATACATCAATTGTTTTAAGGTATGTTAAAACTATATTAATTCTAAGTGTATTTGTACATTTTTAGACTAGTTCCTTCAGTGGTTTATTTTTTTTTAAACTACGTCAACTTGTCAAACTACGAATCGACAATTTCAATTTTTTGCAAATAACAAATTTAAAGTCCTGGCGTTTTGTTTATAGTTTACCTACAACAATTATTTTATAGTATGCTAAAACTATATTAATTCTAAGTGTATTAGTAAATTTTTAGACAAATTTCTTCAGTGGTGTATTAAAAAAATGTCAAACTACGAATTGACAATTTCAATTTTTGCAAATAACAAGTTTAAAGTCCTGGCGTTTTGTTTATAGTTTACTTACATCAATTCTTTTATAGTATGTTAGAACCATATTAATTTTAAATGTATTTGTAAATTTTTAGCCCAGTTCCATCAGTAGTTTCCTTTTTTTTTAATTTCAAACTACGAATTGACAATTTCAAACTTTGCAAATAACAAGTTTAAAGTCTTTTCGTTTTGTTTATAAATTACATACATCAATTGTTTTAAGGTATGTTAAAACTATATTAATTCTAAGTGTGTTTTTAAATTTTTAGACTAATTCCTTCAGTGCTTTATTTAAAAAGGAATTCCAAACTACGAATCGACAATTTCAATTTTTGCAAATAACAAATTTAAAGTTCTGTCGTTTTTTTTTATAGTTTACTTACATCATCTATTTTATAGTATGTTGAAACTATAATAATGCTTAGTGTATTTGTAAATTTTTAGACTAATTCCTTGGTTTACTTTTAAAAAAATGTCGAACTACGAATTGACAATTTCAATTTTTGCAAATAACAAGTTGAAAATCCTGGCGTTTTGTTTATAGTTTGCCTACATCAATTGTTTTATAGTATGTTAAAACTATATTAATTTTAAGGGTTTTTGTAAATTTTTAGACTAATTCCTTCAGTGGTTTATTTTTTAGAGTTTTTCAAACTACGAACAGATAATTTCAATTTTTGCAAATTTCAAGTATGAAGTGTTATATTAATGAAAAATTCACATTTTTTTTCAATTTTTGGACAATGATGTGCAACTCTTGCAAATTTGTATTTATCAATAATATTAAAACCAAGTTTATTGGGGTCAGTTTTGATAGGTAAAATAGCTACAAGAGGTTTAGTTGCTCCTGGAAACAATTTTTCCACGAGGAACTAAACTTCTTGTAGATATTTTGATATTATTAGAATAAATTTTAAATATCTTGAAAATAAAAGAAAAATATTCAAGATTTCTAAAATGTATAAAAAAAAACTTTCCTCAAGCAATGAAGATTTACAGAAAATCGGTTTTCGATTATTTCTATTCTTCTTTTTACGTTCTAACCAGAATTATATTTTTTGATTTGATTTTGATAACCGAAATGTGTCTTGGTTTCTTCAGGATATTTTTACTTTTGCACATTTGCACTAAAATCCTCAATAAATAAGACAGCCCTTTATATTTTGCCTATGGCCTAAACCTAGGGTAGTAAATTACATATTCCCTTCTCCAATTTCGTCACTGATGATATGTAACTTTAACAAATTTATATCCATCACTGATGTCAAGTTTTTTGAGTTCATTCTGATAGGTAAATATGTACATTTTAGTTCCTTGAAGAAATTTTCTTAATAGATCTCATAATAATATCTTTAGGAATTCTAAAATTTATTTCAAAAAATCTTTCATTAAGCAGTCTAGTTTTATAGTTAAGAAAATCGGTTTTTCTATTATTTCTACTCTTTGTCTACGATAATAGAAGTTTTTTCAGTCAATTTTGATAGGAATTGTTTTTTGGCAAATATGTACATTTTAGTTCCTTGAGAAAAATTTTTTGAATACATCTTGTGGACGACATGTCAGAATAATATCTTCAACAATTATAAAGTGTATTCCAAAAAACCTTCATCAAACAATCTAGGTTTACAGTTAGGAAATTCGGTTTTTCTATTATTTCTACTCTTTGTCTATGATTGTATATAATAGAAGTTTTTTTATTCAATTTTGATAGGAATATTTTTGGCAAATATGTACGTTTTAGTTCCTTGAGGAATTTTTTTTGAATACATCTTGTTAACGACATTTCATAATAATATCTTCGAGAATTATAAAGTGTATGCCAAAAAATCTCCATCAACTAATCTAGGTTTACAGTTAAGACATTCGGTTTTTCTATTATTTACTCTTTGTCTATGATTGTTCTAAATCCACGATAATAGACTTTATTTTTAGATAATTTTGATAGGAAATTTTTTTGGATCCTTGAAGATACTGTCATAACTTCATAAAATTTTCTGTTCTTTAACCAACTAAGATTTACAATAAAGAATCTTGGTTATTCTATTCTAATGACTCGATAATAAATTTTATGGGATAAATTTTATAAATTTGTCTTAATTGTTGGCACTAAAGCCAAGATTGTTTGAATAAATCTTGATAATCGAAATACTTATAAAAATCTAATTAAATAATATAAAGATATCATCTTCAAGATATCTAAAGCGCATTCCAAACATTCTTTTCTCAATCACCTCTGCTTTACACTCTTCACATTTTACCCTGTCAACAGCTTTTTTTCAATTAGCTTCAACGCTGGAAGTCGCGGTAATTATCCGCTTTGATAAGATCCCCCCTCTCTCTCCTTCTTTCCATCTCTCTCGCTCTCTCTCGTTTTCTTTCTGGTCGACATATTAATAAAAAGAAATCGAGACTTTTATCTCGGCCGTTCGATCAATAATTAAGGCTTTCTATATATTTTATAACGGCCGTTGATTTTAACCGCCGCCGTAACGACCCCGATATAAATAAATTCACAAATCTCTTAATGCCTAATTTGGCTTAATGATACACTTACGGATTCCTTATGGAATCGAAGAGGAACGCAAACGGCCTTCTACCGTTCGGTCGACAGGGGGATTTTCGGATTCACCGTTGGAAGGTGTCAGTTTATGCAAATCGCCGCACGTTATGGGCGGATCTCCAGTTTTATTGGTAGATCCAGAGTGAAAGTGTTCCTGGTTATACCTTCCATCTACCGAAACGATGAGGCGACTTTGTTTCATTAAATCGACGAAAGCTCAACGATTTTACAGGTGGTACAATGATTATTAAAACTTGATTTCGTATTTAAATGTTCATATTGATTTGATGATGTTTTGGGCGATGAAATCAAAACAAGTATTCTAATAAAGAGAATGCTTACGTGGTAATCCATACTTACACTGATTTTTTTCAATTCATTACAATCTGATTCGTAAAATGATTACATTTTTGGGAATGATTGTTTCATTCAAACCTCTCTGGATTTGGTGGGGAAAAATTCCCAACTTTAATAGCGTGCACTTAATTCTTTGTTTATATCATATTTTATGTTCCAAATGGCCTTCGCATGCATTGTAAATTGTAAGATATGTTTGATTTATTACCGCTACAATTATTTGTAAATAATGGTAGTTTTTCCAAAGGTAATGCATATAATTAGGTCAAAACACAAACAATACCACCGATTATAATATATAAAACTATTGCTATATTGTTGTATTGATAGTTAAAGTAAAAATATTAAAATTTAAATTTTGCAAAAGTTCATTATTATAATATTGAAGAATTTTCAGAAATTGCAAGTTGAAGTGTGAAGTCTCGTTAAAAAGACAACTTACGAGTTAAATAATCTAATCCTTGGCGGTGCTTTAATACGACTAGTTAGATAACTGTTTTACATAAAAAGCAACAAAATGCTCAGAAATTTGGTATCAATAGTTTTGATTTCCAAGAATTAATAAAATAAAGTGGAAAAACAAGATAATCGTGTCTTTTTCTTCATTAGATTCAAGATGCTCCAGAAAGTAAACGCCTCCACTATTAAACATATTTCTGTAGAGTTCTAAAATTTTAGACTCACCTATAATGAATTTACTTAATGGCTTTTCATAAATCATCAAACTAAAAAAGATTGATTATTTATTTTTTAAATTATTCATCACCTTTCTTGCTACAATATTGAAAACTTATTTTTTTCTATCTTTAACAATTTTCTTTTCTTCCATTTTATTTTCTTGGATAATTAGTTATTTAGATTAGTTCACACCATGAAAACCAGGAAGCATTTTCCGCAGCGACTTTAGTAAACACGGCGCGATAACTCTTATCTTGACATTATCGTTAATTAATAACCCCGAATCGCAAAAATTCGCACAACTTTTACGTCCCAAGGTCATTAATTTGCACAGATTGTTCGACAGGCCAGATAATATGCGATCGAGTCAATTGAGTGCCGTTGCCTTAATCTCCGGAATTTCAAACACTGCTTTTATGTTTTAATTACTAGAGTTAAAAGCAATTAATAACCGTATGTCTGTTTTCTGTTCGCTGTCCGCCATTTTAATATTACCGCTCTCCTGCGCATGCGCATTCCAACTCTTCAAGTTGCTCTTTCATTTAATTATTTAATTATGATTTTAAGTTTTACGTAATAGGTACTACAAAACGTTAAAACACCGATATTCATTTAGAAACACCCGATATATATATTTTCAGTACCTGCTCAAACTTTAGTCATTATTATTGGATTATTGTACACACAAATGTATCATAAAAAATGTATAAAGAAGTTTTCAAAAATTTATTTAATCCTGAATTATTTGACTTTCTTAGAGTAAGAATTTTTAATTGTAAATTTCCAGTACTCTACTCTGTTCAAATTTGAATCATTAATATTATTGTTATTGCTTTTTCATGAACTCCTATATTCACATCAAGCTGCTTGTTGAATCATTAAAACTAAAGAGATTTCCAAAATTTTTCCAAAAATCGCTAAACACCAAATTTTCTAACAATAAGTACTTTTGACTGTAAGTTTCCAGTAGGTATTATTATCTACAACATATTTGGGTAATGTTTAGAAAACATTTTCATTAGATGTTGATCAAAATTCATACTTTAATCCAATTTCAAATAAAAAACTTTCTCAAGGATTGGTTATAAATGTCTTTGTTTTCAATAAATTACTCTCAATAATTATAAATTATCCACTAATCTCCGCAGCTGTTAGCCTCGTTCGGATCAAAGTGCGCCGATTCCTTAAGCGTTCTTTGTATACCACTATCGAGTTTTTCTCTAACTGTCGTAATTGCTAATGAAGCATTAATGGCAATTCTGGTTATGCCATCGGGGCCTTATGGCCATTATTAAAATGCAATAAATTATGTTATCTAGTGACCGCCTGCATCGAATAAGGGGGCCCAACCTTATCACCATAATGGTGTTTAATTATGGACGAACATAATTCTAATTCTAATGCGTGCAAAAATATGTACGCGCCCAATTTCGAAATGGAGTGTTGATTAGAAATCTGTTTTAACAGTTCTTTCCGCGTGCTGGTTTATTAGTATGCGCAATTAGTGTACATTATTGGTCGTACCTGTAAATTTGGATAATTCATTGGATGGTTTTGGTGTCGTAACAAATTTTTACTACAGCAGCCAATTTCGCTTTTATATGCATGAATGTTTTTGCTCTTAAATTTTTGGCTAAATGTCTACTTAAGGAGGATGTGAGGATGTAATTTTGACATCATAAAAAACAATCCAAAACTTATTGTGAATATATCAATTCAAGTTCCTCGTGTGTGGTTGCAGAATTTTTTCCTTTATGAATGATTTGCTAATTATGTATCTATTGCTAGTTTAAAAAATCTGTAATTTTGAATCTCCCAAAATCTTGAACGATGTTTGAAGCTAATTTTGGGTAATTCAGTAGATGATTTTGGTGTTGGAACAAAATTTTTGAAATACTAGCAAAGCCAGTGCATACATTTTTTGTAAATGTCTTCTTAAGGCAAATAAAGAAACAAAAATTTGCAAAATTTTAAAGTCTAAAACCTTGTTCGAAGCCATTCATCAAAATATATGTGATATTTTGACATAGTAGAAAACTTATTGTGAATATATCAATTCAACTTTCTTGTTGCTTGGATTCATTTTGTTTCATTTTAGTTTCCAGCATGACAAATAATGAACCAGAAAATTTTTAGAATTTCTAAGGAAAACTGTCTTGGAAGCCTATATTTTATAAGTCCAAATTTATTGGACCTTGGATTCAATTTTGACATCGTAGAACACAATCTACTTTTTTCGAAGACACCAATGATACTATCTTCTTCTTTAAGTGTCGTGCTTTCTGGGGAACCTAGGCGACTGCCATGCTTATGATTGTTCTAAAGCTCTCTCTGCGTAAAGGAGATCATCAGCGTTCATACCAGTCCATTGCCGTAGATTCCGTAGACACTTACCTTATACATAGAAAATTACAGATTTTTTCATTTCAATTATTTGTTAATTGTTATACGTAAAAGTCAGAAAATTTTAAAGACTATGTTGGAAGCTAGCATTTGAGCAACATGCATTTGATGATCATTTATTTAATTGTGACATCGTAGGAAATCGACCAAAATCTATGGTGAATATCCCAATTCTAGTTACAGATCTTTTCCATTTTTTATATCCTTTAACTATATACCTATGACAAATAAAGAATCCCGAAAGTTTCAAAGATAATAACTCTTTAGAAAGCTTGTATGTATGTAATCAGAAAAGTTTCAAAGATAATCACATTTTTGGAAGCCCGAATGTAATCAAAATTTACGTGAGGACCTTTCTTATAATTTTGACATCGTAGAAAACAATTTCAACCTACTTCGAAAAAAATTGTGAATCAAAATATTTTGCAAAAAATTAAAACATACTTTCATGTGTTTACAAGATTGAATCATGAAGTTCCTAAGTTAAGAACAATTTTGTTCAAATTTGATAAATATTTATAGCAGATATCATTCCGTATTCAACTGAATTGACAATTTTTAAATATTCCTTTTATGTTTCTAATAAGTTGTTGGGATAATTTAGATGATCGCATAGGAAACACTAATTTAGTCGATTGTTAATTCAAAATATTTCTTTCATATATGTTTTGGGCCACATCGGAGAAAGTACCTAATTTGGTGACTATTCCGCCCTCATTTGATAAAATATTTAGGTCCGTATCAAATTCGACAGAATATTTATTCTAAATTGTTTGCTGTATTTAATAATCTTTTGGGATAATGTAGTTGATTTTGTAGAGGTAGAAAAATTCATTGGATCGATGAATAAAGAAGTTGATTATTCAATAACTTCTTAACGCCAAAATTTTAGGACTATGCTCTTTGTTCACTTTATTTCAAGCAGTACGTATATCAAAATTTTTGAAAAATGAACGCCCCTCTATATATGTAATTAATCAAATCGAAATTTGCCCTAGTTGGCGACTGCTTGGTCAAAATGTGGTAAATATTGACTTTTAATCCGTATCCGAAGAATTCAAATTCCAAATTGTTTGTTGTATCTGATGTTTTTGAGATAATCTAGATGATTTTGTAAAGGAAAAAGAATTAATTTAATGGATAAATAAAGAAGTGTGTTATTCAATAGCTTCTCAATGACAAAATGTTCAAACTCTGTTTTTTCACTTTATTTCAAGCATAGCTTCTATCAAAATTTGACAAGAGATTTTAGTCCGTATCCGATGAATCCAAATTCCAAATTTTTTGCATCATCTGATATGTTATTGGGATAATCTAGAGGATTTGGTAAAGGAAAAGGAATTGATGTGATGAATAAATAAAGAAGTGGATTATTCCATAGCTTCTTAATACCAAAATGTTAGAACTATGCTCAATGCTCACTTTATTTCAAGTAGTACTTCTATCAAAATTTGATAAGAGATTTTATTCCGTATCCGATGAATCCAAACTCCAAATTCTTTTCTGCCTCTGATATGTTTTTGGGTTAATCTAGATGATTTTGTAAAGAAAGAAGAATTAATTTGATGGATAAATAAAAACGTGGATTATTCCATAGCTTCTTAATGCCGGAATGTTAGAACTACTTTATTCCAAGCAGTATTTCTATTAAAATTTGATAAAAGATGTTAGTCCGTATCCGATGAATCCAAATTCCAAATTGTTTGCTGCATCTGATATGTTTTTGGGATAATCTAGTGATTTTGTAAAGGAAACAGAATTGAAGTGATGGATAAATAAAGAAGTGAATTATTCCATAGCTTCTTAATGCCAAAATGTTAGAACTATGCTCAATGCTAACTTTATTTCAAGCAGAACTTCTATCAAAATTTGACAATAGGTTTTTAGCCCGTATCCGATGAAGTTCCAAATTGTTTGCTGCATCTGATCTGTTTTTCTGATGATCTAAATAATTTTGTAAAGGAAAAAGAATTGATTTGATGGTTAAATAAAGAAGTGGGTTAGTCAATAACTTCTCAATGCCAAAATGTTATAATTTGACAAGGGATTTTAAGTCCGTATCCGATGAATCTAAATTCCAAATTGGTTGCTGCACCTGATGTATTTTCGGACAATGTAAATTTTGGAAGGGCAAAAAAAATGCAATGGATAAATAAGCAAGAGGATTATTCCATAGCTTCTCAATTCCAAAATGTTGGAACTATGCTTATTGCTCACTTTATTTCAAGCAGTACTTCCACCAAAATTTTTGAAACATGAACGTACCTTCATATATATGTATTATGTTCATACTACTGGTGGCAAATTAGTTTATCAATACCTTGAGAAGCTCAAGAAGGTCCCGAGATGCAGTCAGTGCAAGGACAAACTTAGGCGTATCATTCACACCAGGCCCCAGAAAAGTTCGCGCATGTGCAGGCCCAAGAAGACCGTGAAAAGCGCGTACGACGCGTACAGCCTTCTATGCCACAAGTACATAAAAGAGAAGATTGTCAGGGCCTTCCTCTTAGAAGAACAAAAGATCGTCGTGACAGTATTCAGAACACAAAAAATTGTTGTTACGGGTAGAGGCAAAAAAGCTATATTGTTATATAATTGATATGTGTCCACTATTTTTCCCAAATTTGATTAATAATGAAAAGCGATTTTATATTAGTTTTATTTCCGATTCAGAGTTAATTTCGAAATGTTCGGTGTATTTGATAAGTTGCTAAGATTATGTAGAAGAGAAGTAATCATTTGGAAGGATAAACAATGAAGTGTATTGTTGAATGATTAATGCCAACGTTATTAACTGTATTTCAAACAATATTCTTGAAAATTTTTGAAATACGAACATTCCAAACATGAATTAGATCAAGCCGAAATTGAATAAATGAAAATGATAAAAAAATATTTTAGACCTTATTCAATTGGATTTTGAGTTACTTCCAAATTAATCAATCAAAAGTTTTGAAACACAAAACACATTAGGTCAAATTGAGAAGTACTTAAATTGGCGACCTTTTTATCCAAATTTAAGGATTGTTAAGGAGATTTTAGTATCTAATTTAATGTTAGTGTTTATTACGAAATTGTTGTTATATCTAAAAACATGTTGGGATTTGTTAGAAAAAATTATTGGGTTGATTATTCAAATAATTTTCTTAATTCCAAATAAGAATGAGACCAAGTCGAAATATTCCTAAGTTGATGACTTTTTTGCCCAAATTGAATGAATGAAAATGATAAAAAAAGATTTTAGCCTATATCCAATTAGATTGAGAGTTGCTTTCAAATTAATCAATCCAAAGTTTTGAAACGCAAAACGCATTAGTTTAAATTGAGAAGTGCTTTGGTTGGCGACTTTTTAGTCCAAATTTGAAGATTGTTGAGGAGATTTTAGTTCGTATCTAATGCAATTGAGTGTTTATTCCGAAATTGCTCTTGTATCTAAAAACATGTTGGGATCTTGTATAAAAAAAATATTGGGTTGGTTATTCAAATACTTTTCTGTCCAAACAGAATGAATGAAAATGATGAAAAAAGATTTTAGCCTCTGTACAATTAGATTGTGAGTTGCTTCCAAATTAATCAATCAAAAGTTTTAAAACACAAAACGCATTAAATCAAATTTAGAAGTACTTACGTTGGCGACTTCTATGCCCAAATTTGAAGATTGCTGAGGAGATTTTAGTTCGTGTCTAATTCAATTGAGTATTGATTCCGAAATTGTTGTATATAAAGACATGTTGGGATCTTGTACAAAAAAATTATTGGGCTGATTATTCAAATACTTTTCTTAATTCCAAATATGAATGAGACCACAGCCCAAATATTTCTAAGGTTATGACTTTTTTGCCCAAATTGAATGAATGAAAATGATGAACAATATTTTAGCCTCTGTACAATTAGATTGTGAGTTCCTTCCAAATTAATCAATCAAAAGTTTCGAAACACAAAACGCATTAGGTCAAATTAAGAAGTACTTAAGTTGGCGACTTTTTGCCCAAATTTGATCAGTGTTGAGGAGATTTTTAAATCTAAATCAATTGAGTGTTTATTCCGAAATTGCTCTAGTATCTAAAAACATGTTGGGATCTTGTATAAAAAAATTATTGGGTTTATTATTCAAATACTTTTCTGTCCAAACTGAATGAATGAAAATGATGAAAAAAGATTTTAGCCTCTGTACAATTAGATTGTAAGTTGCTTCCAAATTAATCAATCAAAAGTTTTGAAACGCAAAACGCATTAGATTAAATTGAGAAGTGCTTTGCTTGGCGACTTTTTAGTCCAAATTTGAAGATTGTTGAGGAGATTTTAGTTCGTATCTAATGCAATTGAGTGTTTATTCCGAAATTGTTGTATTTAAAAATGTTGGGATTTTGTATAATAAAAAATATTGGGTTGATTATTCAAATAATTATCTTAATTCCAAATATGGATGAGACTAAGCCGAAATATTCCTAGGTTTATGACTTTTTTGCCCAAATTGTATGAATGAAAATGATTAAAAGCGATTTTAGTCGCTATCCAGTTAGATTGACAGTTGCTTCCAAATTAATCAATCAAAAGATTTTAAACGCAAAACGCATTAGTACTTAAGTTGGCAACTTTTTGTCCAAATTTGAATATTGTTGAGGAGATTAGTTAGTTCGTATCTAATTTCATTCAGTGATTATTCCAAAATTATTGTTGTATCTAGAAACAAATTTTGGGATAATGTAGATGATATTATATATAGAAATTGTTTACTTTATTTCAAGAAGTATTTCTATTAAAACCAAAAATGTATTAGTCTCAATCAAGGACCTCCAAACTTTCTAGCCTCAGGGCCATACTATTTACTCCAGTAAGTTCCAAGGCCCAAAACGGTTTTGATTTTTCTGCCATTATCTACAATTTCTAGACTAGTAGCCCAGTACGCGCTCTAAGTGGGCATACGCTTGCATAATTCTCTCTCGCGGACCGTAGTTTGGAGACCCTTGGTCTAAATCAAGATGATCATAAATGTTGACGATATTTTTGCCCATATTTGATGAATATTGAAGAGAAATTTCAGTCCGAATCCTATTCAATTGAAAGTTTTTTCTAAACTGTTTGTTCTTAATAATTTTTTTTTGGGGTAATATAGATGATTATGTAAAAAACAAAAAACATTAATGGATGGATGAATATAAATGGCTTTTTAGTGCCAAAATTTTTTAAATGTACTCTTTATCTTTATTCACATTATTTCAATCAAAATTTTTGAAACCTGAAAGTACGTTCATATAACTATTAGATCAAAAGAATACTTGATGACTATTTTGCCCGAATTTTTGAAAATAATATTTTAGTCAGAATCCAACTCGATTAAGTGTTTATTTCAAAATTTTGGTTCAATCTAAAAAGTTGTTAGGATAATCTTGTAAAAGAAAAAGGAATTTTTGGTTGGATAAATAATGAAGTTGATATTCATATTGAATGCCAAAATTTTATGATTATGTCTATTTTATTTGAAGCACTACTTCTATCAAAATTTTTGAAATACGAACTTACCTCTTTATATTATTATTATATTAAATCAAGAAGCACCTAAGTTGTTGAATATTTTACCCACTTGTGATGAATGTTGTAAAGATATTTTAAACCCAATCCAATTTAATCGCACATTCTCTAACATTTTTTATAGTAATGTAGATGATTTTTTTAAAAGACAAAGAAATAATTGTATAGATAATTAATTGAATTTGAATTGAATACCTTCTAAATACCAAAATTTCAGTATAGAATGAAAATACTTTATAATTAAAACTTGTATGTGAATTTACAAATTTTAAATCCAGTTATACAAACAAGTTATAAAGTATTTTCATTGTCTATTACAACATGTATAACGACGTAGAAGAATCAATCATACCAAAATTTTAAGTCTTTTCTCATGATTTACTTTATTTTATTTTTATTTCAAGTAGCAGAAACAAACATTTTTGGAACATGAAACCACATCAAATTAAAAACTTCTGATGCAACTTGAAAAGAAATTTCACCTGCTTCTAATTTGAATGAGAGTTTATTCCAACTTATTTGAACGTATATAATTGAAGGTTGAATTGAAGATTTATTCAGTTATTATATCACTACAAATTTTGGGCTTTTAGTTTTCTAAGACTTGCGGCATATTTTATATGCACTATAAAATTTTGGCCAGTAATTATAAAAGACTAACACCACATTTTTAATGTTTTCTAAAAATTATTTTTGGTTTTGATTATTGATTAACGAATGCGTCATAACAAATTCTATTATTTTTATACTGTGCGGTTATAATTAGTACAGTATATGGGTTGGAAACAATAACCTTGATGAGTATACTTTTTTGAATTGCCTTAAAGAGTATAAATATTATTTGTATTGATTTGATATAATTTTGACATCGTAGAAAGCAATCCGAAACTAATAAACCAATATTTCTGCCACATACATAGAAAACAATCAATTTGAATTATTTATTAATTATGTACCTGTGGGAAATACAAACTTTTCAAGCTTCTAAAGACTAAAATCGTGTTGAAAGCCAATATTTGGCCAAAATTTATTCAAGAACCTTTGATTCATTTTTGGCATAGTAGAAAACAATTCAAGATATATTGCGTTTGCGTTTAAAATTATCATTAAAACTACTTTAGAATACTTTTGTTTTTAATTAACTAGAAGCTTCCAATTACATGAGAAATAACTTCTTAATGCCGCAATTTTAGGACTTTGATTATTGATAACATTATTTCAAACAGTACTCCTACAAAAAATTTTGGAACAAGAACATTACTTCATCCATTAGATTAAATCGAAAAAATACCTATGTTGGCAATTTTATGACCGCATTTGATGAATACTAGTGATTTTAGACTCTAATTTGGTTGAAAGTTTATTCCAATTTTTTGCTGTAGCTGATAAGTTAATGGAATGCAGATGATTTTGTACAAAAAAAATTATTTGGTTGGGTGAATAATGAAGTGGATTATTGAAAGTCTTCTTAATGCAAACATTTTAGGCCGATTAGTGCGTATTCTCGATGTGCAAATGTCCTCACCGGATCAGTTTACTTTATTTCAAAAAATAGTTCAAGACTAACTTTTGAAATACTATTACATCAAGGCGGTCAATTTGCGCAAATTGGTGAATAGTAGTAAAACATGATTTTAAACTCTATTCGATTTGTTTGCTGTATCTGATAAGTTGTTGGGAGAATGTAGATGATTTTATAAAATAATTAATTGGATGTACATATAATGAAGTGAATTTCTTCTTAATACCAAGAAATTTAGGACAAGACTTATTGTTTATTGTTTACTTTTCTTTCAAAATATTTGAAATGCAAATTCTAGATAGAGTTAAAACAAAAAATATCTACTTTGGCAACAAGTCAACATTTCTTTTGTAGGTTTTGTAGGCTACCAAACAAAAGATTTAATATTACATAATAACCTTCAAAAGAAACATTGGAACGATTAATTAAATTCTCAGGTTAATTAAATTCTTGGTTTTGAATCACTGTTTTTCTCAGACTTCGATGATGCCAAACTCTGCTGGTGGCCATGCAGCTCCACCCAAGTTTGACATCATCGTCCGAAGTCTGAGAGAAATTGCTCACTCCATCGGACATCAACAAAATAGTGAAACAAAACCAAGTGTTTAATTAAGCTTCTAAAAAACATTGGAATATTATGTATCTAAAATTGTAGGTATATTTAAGAGAAAAATTTGACTTCCTAATACCAGACTTTTAAGACAAGGCTCATTATTTACTCTACTTCAAGCAGTATTTCAAAATTTTTGAAATATGAACTAGAAGCACGTTTTTTTTTATAAAAAAGTTGTTGACAATTTTGACCACATTTTAATTTTGTAGGTTATCAAATCAAGTCTTTGCCTTGATAACCTACAAGACCTATAGGTAACTTTGGTATATTATAAATCCAAAATTTTCAAGAGTGTTTAGGGTCGTTAAAACAATGTGATGAATTTTTGCCTTAGGCCTAACCACGCTCCAATTACCATGACAATGACGTCCGCGATAGTGATCGTTATGCCGCGTCGTAAAATTAAAAATACCCCAATTAAAACACGATAGTAGTACGCATTCCGCGTACACCCCATACAAATTTTAATTAACGCTAATGCACTTTTAATTTAAGTAGTTTCCATTTTTTATTATCGCCCAAAAGTCGGCCCCCGGAGCGGTCAATAGCGGCCGCATCTGTTTACAAACGGAAACCGTAAAAGCGCTTGTTAATTAACCCCGAACGCACGGATCGGCGTCAAATATGGAGTTTAATGGTAATGCGACATTTCCGGTTTCGCGTCGTCGGGCTTCCTGTTAAACTGGCGATTTTCTTTGGGCGATTAGCGATGTGCAAATGTCTTCACCGGATCATAAATAGGCTCAGGGTACTTTTCGGAGTTGATAGTGGTCATTTAATCCAGTCATACTTTCCACAAGAACTTCTTTAAATGTTTTGTTAATGAGAAAAAGGAGAGTACCTTGAGGTACACCATGCAAGATATCTATCATCAAATTTGAACTATTAGTTTTGTTTTTTATGATGAAATACATTTTTAAATGTCTTGTGTAGCGTATGACTACCCTAACGCAAATCTCAAGAAAACGTTATATAGCGTGCACTACCTTACTTCAAAATTCAAGAGTATATTCGTTTTAGGATAGACGATTATAGTGTTAATGTTTTTTTAATTAAACTTGCATTAGGAATGAAAATACCTTTTGGACTTGATTAATGAAATAATGCATTTGTAGACTTTCGAAACAAATATTTTCAATTAACGAGTCTTGTCCAGCAGATAGCGTTCATGGAATCCCGCCGATGGGTGGTTCGGACACGTCCGCTAAACTAACTTATGGGTTTTTTTTGTGTATCAATAATTTATACGGATGAAGGAACATGTGGTCGAGCCGGTGGCGAGCGTGAGATTTTCGAAAGCGCTGGTTTACTCATACACAAAAAGAGATGCAGCGGCGGAGATTAGTGGGACTGGATGAAGAATTTATGTAACGGACCCGCGAGGTGCACAAAGGGAAAAAAGGGGTAGAGAACGGACGGGGACATAAACAATAAGCAACTCTAGTACGTACTAACACAAAGCGTTAGATAGTCACTATCAGGTTATTAATGTCTTATGCCTGTCGCTATGCACATTAGAGATAAGATACGCAGTCCAGACACGGCACAATGGAATCCGACATGGGCAGGCAGCGAACATGGCGGACGGGCGTTGCCATGGCGACGGCCCTTCGACGCAGGGCCGACCCTCCCGCCCCGGTGCCATAAATCACCGGCAGTCTTCGGCGGGCCCGGCGGATTTACTGGGCCCTGGAAGGGCGGTGGTCGGCTTAATTAAAATTTAAATGGCCGCGAAAAGGGTGCAGGGCGGGTGGGACGGTATGTATCGAGATCGCGCAACGGCGCCATCTGTGTGTGTGTGTGCGAGAGATTTTATGCAAATCAAAATGCGGACGGGCGGAACGCTATTCTACGCACGTAGTTTCTCCCTTTTACTTCGCATTCCTGTTGTGGAGGAGTAAAGCAGCCGGCGCACGGATCGTGACTCGTACGGATATTACTTTTTGTTTCCTAATCGAGCGCAGAAACGATAAATATCCGCTCAGAGAGCTTGGGTAGTATTGGCGCGGGGGGAACAGAAGAATAACGCTAAATTACCACCTTAGCTTGACTTACGACTCGATTAAACTATACATTACTTCAACATTGATCTAATTGATCACATTGACTTCTTTAAAGATCTAAATGGGTAGAAGTTAAGATACCAAAATTTTGATCAAAATTTAAGTTATGTCATTTTGATCAAAATTAGGTCCATAGAAACTTACTACTGTATATTCCAACAATTTTGATCATATTTGGAAATAAAAGAAACAATAATTATAGGTTCCAAAAAATGTAGTCCTACGAATTTACTACTAATTTTAGTACCAGAATGGTTTTTATATTTTAATTGATAGATCCAGATTTGATAAAACAATGCAGAGGATATCAAAAGATAAAAAATCATTTTTTCAAATCATAGGTTACAAAAGATGTTGAAAGACCCAAACAATATTTTTTAGCCAATCTTGCTCAACATAATTTTTTAGTAAGGAACATTATTGGTACTCTGTAAAATTGAACTTACCTTTAGTGTTTAAACACCAGTTTTCATATCTTCTCTTATTAACGATTTAGGCTTCTAGGCTTTTAATTAGCTCAACAAAATGTTTTTGGTATAAGTTGCTTTGTTCAAAAACTCCAACATTAAAATTCTGTACATAAATAAGTTTCAAAAAAGTGTTATCCTAGGATTTTTCCTTTGATGGCAGTCTCCAAAAATAAACTCCTAGAAGAAATAATTTAAATCAGCAGAGAAGATCATTTTTTACTTCGATCTTCTAGGTTTTGTATTAAGTCAACAAATAATGGGAACATATATAGTTAGGAAAATTTTGGTCCAAAAATAAACTTGTAGAAAAAATAATTTATTACAGTAGAGAAGATCAACATTTACTTCGATCTTCTAGGTATTGTATTAGCTCAACAAATAATGGGTGCATATATAGTCAGGAATATTTTGGCATAAGCTGCTTTGTTCAAAAGCTAAACATCACAATTACGTAAATAAATTAATTATAGCTTCCAAAAAATGTAGTCCTACGAATTTATTACTAATTTTAGTACCGGAATGTTTCTATATATTTTAATTGATAGAACCAGATCTGATAAAACAATGCAGAAGATATCAAAAGATAAAAAAGCTAATTGAGGTTGTAGGCACTTACTTCGAGATACATTTTAATTTGATGAAAAATAAAAAATACTTTTACTTAGTTAATATCACAATATTGCCATTGTCATTATCACATTGTGATATTAACTAAGTAAAAGTATTTTTTATTTTTCATCAGATAAAAAAAGCATTTTTGACTATGTTTAAATCATAAGAAACATTTTGAAAAAATCTTAGCTCTTAGTTCTTTAATCAAAACATTTATGAATTCTGGTTTTTCAAAGGTATTGTCATTAGTTTTTTTTTATTTCAAACAATATTAAACACTAAAAATAATACATTAAAAGGCTTCTCTAATTTCTAAGAATTTCCAAGAATATCCGTTTTGTGTTGTGGGTTTAAATAACAATTTAGTCATCAAACGAGATATTAATTTAGCTAAATCAGAATTATTTATTGTCTACACCCAATAATCGGCCATGGTAATACCAATAACATGTCGTAATCTAATCGATAAACAAAATTCTTTCGTATTAATAGGTGTCTGAAAACGCCAGAGGCAAATGGTGAGTTATTGCTGCGAGGTTAACTTATAGTTGCTAAATGGCTTAATTTATACAACTAATTAGCAATTTTAATGAAATTAATGCGAGAAATATTTTTAGATAATCGTTGAAGGTTAAATGGTAATATCGATATCAAAAAAAAAATTGTCAGAGTTATTATGTTAATGGTTTAAATTAATACTTGAGGAAGGAAAAATAACTTTATTTACAGTCATAAAGTTATATAATAGGACAAATTTTAGAGAAAATTTCTTCTAAATGTTTTTTCTAAATGGTGGAGTATTGCAGCTATTAATACTATTTTGTGTGCTTTTTCAAACTTCCGTTCAAATATATTGATGCCTAATATATTTTAGAAAGAGTCTTTGCAGATTTTTGAACTGACCTAAGAGATAAAATTTTCTAAACCAATTTTTTGCCGTTTTTCAAATCGTTATAGGTGGAATATAGTTATAAACGCTATTGAAAATATTGATGAGTGGTATATTTTAGGAAGAATCTTTAAAGATTTGAACTGACCTAAGACCCAAAATATTCAAAATCCAATTTGTGTGCTCTTTCAAATCGTTATAAGTATAAACACTATATAGAAATATTGAAGCGTGGTATATTTTAGGACGAAACTTTAAAGGTTTCAAATCTGACAAAGACAAAACAAGTTTATATGTGTATGTGGAGTAGTTCAAATCTGCCCAAAACTAAATAAGTACCAGACTTCTCCAAAAAAATGTAGAAAAATAGATCCAAAAGCACCAATGTTTAATCCGAATCTGCCCAAAACTAAATAAGTACCAGACTTCTCCAAAAAAATGTAGAAAAATAGATCCAAAAGCACCAATGTTTAATCCGAAACTGCCCAAAACTAAATAAGTACCAGACTTCTCCAAAAAAATGTAGAAAAATAGATCCAAAAGCACCAATGTATAATCCGAATCTGCCCAAAATTAAATAAGTACCAGACTTCTCCAAAAAAATGTAGAAAAATAGATCCAAAAGCACCAATGTTTAATCCGAATCTGCCCAAAACTAAATAAGTACCAGACTTCTCCAAAAAAAAATGTAGAAAAATAGATCCAAAAGCACCAATGTTTAATCCGAATCTGCCTAGAGCTTAATAAGCGACAGTGCTGCTCTTTTCTAAAAAAATAGAAAAGCTATTTATTTAAAAGATCCAAAAGCACAAAATTGAGTCCAAATCTGCCTAAAGCTTATGAGACTAAGCGATAACAAACCGAATATGTATTATTGAGTTACAATTCTTTGTCAGAGAGTTTGGAGAAAGTTTTAGTTTACTTGCTACCTGCTTAAAACTTTGCAGCTTTAGGTTTTCCCGCAAAGTTTTAATATTCTTTTTGCATACCTTCAAATATGTCGAAAGAAAATTTGGGCATCAATGAAACTTATAGTAATCCTCTGGTTACCTTCCCAATCTTCAAAACTTATGCGATCTATAGCTTCTGGCCTTTTCCAAAATTGGTTGTTGATTAGAAGTGTGGTTGATCTAGGTAGGCCGCGCATAAATTTCTATCAAACAGATTAGTTCTGGTCGTAAATCACACTTTCCAATGACGTGATTCATGTAGATCCAAAAGCAATTAGCCACGTTATAAACCGCCTCCCGGTTGATTCGGTGTCGTGCGATTATGTGTAAGTAAGTGCGCTCGTAATTAAAGTGTGATAATTGACCGTTAAGCGGGATTTATTGTTAATAAAAATGCGCCGCATAATAATGCAATTACGGCAGCGATTTACATACGGAATGTATGGCCCATTACATTCTTGAAATAAATAAACCGGCTGTTGTTAAAACAATGTTCTGTGTTATGAATTAACACACGTTTAGCTTTATGCACCGGCGGCACGCAACGCTCCTTTATTATTATATTGTGTTTTTTTTTTCTGCACAACACACAACATGCGAACGCGCGGTGTTGCCAGTGACGGATGCCGGAGGAGAGAAGCTGCAGGTTTTGTTCGGTTTAATGGGTGCGTGCGGTGTACGATTACAAACTACTATTTAATGCTTTTATACAGACATAACAGTTTCAGAAATGGCCTGCATTACCGGCGATGTTTGGTAAACAGTACGTGACGATCACGTACGGTGGACGTTTGATCTAGCCTTTTAAACGGTCTTCTGGTTCTGATCGTTAAAAAAGTTTCTGGAAATCATAATAAAAGTCATTTAGAAAAAGAAAATCACTTACTTTTGTAAGTTATGTCTTTAGAAAAACAAAGACTTCGAAAATCATCATTTAATTTTGTAGGTTGTATTCAAATTTTTTAGAATTCAATTTTTATTGATGATATATTTTAGATTTTTATCTGGAAACTTATTTTTTACCAAATGAAGAAGTTTTGATTATGTTTCACTATTTTGGGCTTTATTTCGTAGTACAAAATCTTATTTTGATGTTAGATTTTTAATTTTTCCGTTACCTTAATTCAATTATGACCTCATTGTACTAAATTAATCGTACAATAAATTTTGCTCATTGTTTTGATCAAGAATTTCCCTTCAAAATTTTTGCTACTTTCATTTTATGATCCAAAATAAGAATTATTATTTCTTATTCAAAAAAGAACTACTTAATGAGGAACAATTTTCAATTAGTCAACGAAGGTCTTTCTAGGTTTTGTCTTATATTGATTTATACTACCTAGTTATTTCAAACCAGACATTATTCCCTTCAGTTTTAGTCTAGTAACAAAAAGGGAGTTGAGTATTGATTAAAATCTAGAATTAAAAGCCCGGCAGTCGTCGGGCCGGCGGTTTGCGGTGGGGGTGTACAACCGTCTGAATTATCGGAAAGGTCTGTGGAGGGGTGCGGGTGAGATGTAATTTGCGGTGTTATAGAAAGGGAACAATGGCCGGGCGATAAATTTGGTGAATGCGTAGGAATTAGGTGGGGCCGCCCGTTAGGGACCTATTGAGAAAAAGCCGGCCAATTTAACAAATCACTTGATGACTGTTTGGGAAGATTAGGAATTGCATGTAAAATGGTTGTCGTGGAGCCATTTGCCATCATCGTTCCGGGAGGCCCTGGCCTTGTCGACAGAGTTATGGGCGAGGCGGAATGCCTAAGTTATGCCTGTAAACAGACACTTTACATAACGAGATGTTAACCCCAAACCCTTGAAATTATGGAAGGGGCGCCCCCGCAGCGCGTTGAAGGTAGACAACAAAAGCTGCGGCCATTTTTTATTTTCTTGTCATTCCATTACTTAATATTTATAGCCCAAAATTTTTCGTGAAATCAAATAAGAATAACTACCTTCATTGAATCTTTCCATAAGCTAAATTACAGTACTCTTAAAATTCAGATGATCATCGCATCAAAATCCACACCTGCAATCCAATTTTTCCCACTGTTCCCTCCAGATAAGACCGTTAGATACCATTCCGATTATCCAACCCCCTCCGTTCAAGGAAGCCGTTAAGAAACTTCGCGAGCTGAAATGCAAATTCCGCCACTTGCGAGAACGTGAAAACGTTGAATTGAGAGATCTAACTGTTTATGAAAGCACTTCAAAATTTCCAAGTGGCGCGTCCAATTAATGCCGCACCATCATCCGCGATATTATTAATTGCACGAATACTTAATTGGCCTTTTGATTTGTGGAAATTGGTGTGACTCCCATCGACGTGGGTTTTTTTTTCTTTCCCCGTACGGAATAATAAAAACGTCACGAGTGCGGCGTTCGAATCGATGCGGTCGATCTAAAGCGGTACTACGGAATGGAAAATGAGTCTTTCTGCTGTCTTAGTGGTTTCTTTATTGGCTTTAATGAAGGTGGTGATAAATTAATGGGAAGATGTTTGTTAGGCGACGGAGGAGTACGGACGTTACTTATATGTAATGCAGATGAGATGATGTTCTTAATGGAGAACAAATGCATTAGGTTGATGTTTCTTTAAAGATTTGGGTTAATAATAATATAGTTATTAATCGCTCAACATTTTTGGGATACAATTTTTTACCAAAATGTGATTCAAAGATATGATTGGACCATTATTTGAAACTTTAGGCATTTAAATTATTATGTAGGGATACTGTTACAATTGTTGCACCTCGCCATGACTTCATTAGCTAGATGAATTACTGCTAATATTTTTGATAGGTTTTGATTTGGGAAAACTTATAGTTGAACGCTCAAGAATATCTTTGGATAAGCACGTACGGTTGAAATAACTCACTCACTCTTCCTAGCATTCCGATGCCTTCTAAATCTGCCACATA
The DNA here is from genome assembly GCA_963969525.1 of Ontholestes murinus. NCBI lineage: Eukaryota > Metazoa > Arthropoda > Insecta > Coleoptera > Staphylinidae > Ontholestes > Ontholestes murinus. Next base: position 59,424,199 of record OZ018392.1, on the reverse strand, counting down.
AATCCGCCTTTCATCGAACCATTTCAATTTCGCGAAACGAGCCTCGTTCGACTGGCGCACATCGCGAGGTAGTAAAAGATATCCGCGCAACACGGGAAGACATTTACTGGCGCCATTAGCATCCGCCAGCAAAATGATAAACATCCTAACCTCCAGTTAATACGTTGCCAACGCCGGTGTCATTACAGAGTTGATGCGATGCATCGACGATTCGACCGGCTTCGGGTCATCAGATGAACGAGCCCTAACCTCTTTAATGCCCCGGGACCTCTGGCAACTGTCATTACCACGATGGCTGCGAACGCTCGGTAATTGGTACCGCGCGTATTCCTAATGGCGCAGTTTTTAAGTCCCTCGCTGGGATATGGTCTTAAAATTATGCGGAATTGGGTATTTCGTAATTTGCTTAATACGCCAGTTTCTGATTGTAAATAATCATCTCGACGATTTGGTCGATGGTGATGGTATCATAAAAGCGATACCCATTAGTAGTGAAAAAAAAGTCTAACTTACGATACGAGTCATCTAGATGGATGCAAATGTATTCCAAAAATATCAACAAACTTCCTAAATAAGGACTGGATTGAAAAATGAAGTATGGACTACCATGCAGTAACGATCTCAACCATTCTTTTCATTAAGGATAAAATGATTTGGAACATCTACATTCTTAAAGAAGCTACGTGACCCAAAATTGTTAGAAACTGGTTCGTAGCTGTTGTTGGCAAGGAAACAATCATTCACAACTACTCCAAACAAGTTTGTGGCTTTAAAAACATCAAAATCTACTAGTTTTGATGGTTTAATCTAAATACTGTCCATATTATAGGTAAACATTTCTCAAATTAAATTTTATAAATATTTATGGTATAATTAAGAACGGTTAAAAATAATATACGAGTTCAAATAAAATTTCGGCTTTTCTAAATTTTGCGCATATTAACTGTAAATGCAATAAATTTCATGTTTTATTGTTGTGACTAATTAAAATAGTATATGTAAAAAAAAACTATTTAATAGAGCAGACCAGCGGGCGCGAAATTTGTGACGGTAGTTAATTGGCAATTAAATTTAAATTGCGGAATTAATTAATAAACAAATATTGTACACAACGAAGAAGAAGAAGAAGCGTATTGCTAAAAATGTGTGTATTAAATTATTCTGAAAATCAAAAATGATTATAAAAGAGACGTTCTAAAAAATTGATTCCAATTTTTGATTACGATCACTTGAAGAAAACTTTGGTAATTATTACAAACGTTCTAAATTATTTTGAATCTCAAAAATGAACATAAAAGAGATATTCTAAGAATTTGATTCCTATTTTTGATTACAGTCACTTATTAAAAAATCTTTGGTAATAAAAAACTTTCGAAATTGCTAAAAATGTATGTATTGAATTATTACAAACTTCTACAAATTATTCCGAATCTCAAAAATGAACATAAAAGAGTTATTCTAAAAATTTGATTGCCATTTTTGATTACGATCACTTATTAAAAAAATCATTGGTAACAAAAACTTTCGAAATTGCTAAAAATCTATGTTTTAAATTATTACAAACGTTCTAAATTATTCTGAATCTCAAAATGAACATAAAAGAGATTCTAAAAATGTAATTCCCATTTTTATTACGATCAGTTATTAAAAAAATCTTTAGTAATAAAAAACCTTCGAAATTGCTAAAAATATATGTATTGAATTACTACAAACGTTTCAAATTATTCTGAATTTCAAACATGAACATAAAAGAGATATTCTAAAAATGTGATTCCCATTTTTTATTACAGTCACTTATAAAAAAATCATTGTAATAAAAAACTTTCGAAATTGCTAAAAATGTATGTATTGGATTATTACAAACATTCCAAATTATTCTGAATCTCAAAATGAACATTAAAGAGATTCTAAAAATTTGATTCCAATTTTTGATTACAGTCACTTATTAAAAGAATCTTTGGTAATAATAAACTTTCGAAATTGCTAAAACTGTATATATTGAATTATTACAAACGTTCTAAATTATTCTGAATCTCAAAAATGAATATAAAAGAGATATTCTAAAAATGTGATTCCCATTTTTGATTATAGTCACTTATTAAAAAAATCATTGGTAATAAAAAAACTTTCGAAATTGCTATAAATGTATGTATTGAATTATTACAAACGTTCTAAATTATTCTGAATCTCAAAAATGAACATAAAAGAGATATTCTAAAAATTTGATTCCCATTTTTGATTACAGTCACTTACTAAAAAAAATCTTTGGTATTAAAAAACTTTCGAAATTGCTAAAAATGTATGTATTGAATTATTACAAATGTTCTTAATTATTCTGAAAATCAAAAATGAACATAAAAGAGATATTCTAAAAATTTTATTCCCATTTTTCATTAGTCACTTATTAAAAAAATCTTTGGTAATAAAAAACTTTCGAAATTGTTAAAAATGTATGTATTGAATTATTACAATGTTCTAAATTATTCTGAATCTCAAAAATGAACATAAAAGAGATATTCTAAAAATTTGATTCCCATTTTTGATTACAGTTACTTATAAAAAAATGATTGTAATAAAAAACTTTCGAAATTGCTAAAATTGTATGTATTGAATTCTTACAAGCGTTCTAAATTATTCTAAATCTCAAAAATGAACATCAAAGAGATATTCTAAAAATTTGATTCCCATTTTTGATTACGATCAGTTATTAAAGAAAACGTTGGTAATAAATAAACTTTCGAAATCTAAAAAGAATATAAACTAAACAAAATCAAAAATGAACATAAAAGAGATATTCTAAAAATTTGATTCCCATTTTTGATTATAGTCACTTATTAAAAAAATATTTGGTAATAAAAAACTTTCGAAATTGCTAAAAATGTATGTTTTGAATTATTACTAGCGTTCTAAATTATTCTGAATCTCAAAAATAAACATAAAAGGGATATTCTAAAAATTTGTTTCCCATTTTTGATCACAGTCACTTATTAAAAAAATCTTTGGTAATAAAAAAACTTTCGAAGTTGCTAAAAATGTATGTATTGAATTATTACAAACCTTCCAAATTATTCTGAATCTCAAAAATGAACATAAAAGAGATATTCTAAAAATTAGATTACAGTCACCAATTGAAGAAATCTTTGAAAACAAAAAAAACTTTCGAAATTGCTAAAAATGTATGTTTTGAATTATTACAAACGTTCCAAATTATTCTGAATCTCAAAAATGAACATAAAAGAGATATTCTAAAAATTTGATTCCCATTTTTGATTACGATCAGTTATTAAAAAAATCTTTGGTATTAAAAAACTTTCGAAATTGCTAAAAATGTATGTTTTGAATTATTACAAACGTTCCAAATTATTCTGAATCTCAAAAATGAACATAAAAGAGATATTCCAAAAATTTGATTCCCATTTTTGATTACAGTCACTTATTAAAAAAATCTTTGGTAATAAATAAACTTTCGAAATATAAAAACAATATAAACTAAAGACAGTCATCACCATTTGATGAAAAACTTCTCAACAAACTTTACATGTAGTCAAGTGCCTTTATCATAAAGCTATCAAAATAAGTAAGTAAATGTCAGAGGTTTGGAAAAATTATAGAAATAATAGAAAATTTTTATTAAGTGGTTCAGAAAATTATATGAAGATTATAAGAAGACGTTGAGTTTCTAGAAGTTTCTAGAAAATTGCATTTTCTGAGGCTAAGAATTCTTGAAAACTCACCTAAATATCAATGTCTTCACATAATCTTTTTAAAAACTTAATTAAAAATTTCTATTATTTCTTTTAAAGGATATTCTAAATATTTTCATCTGGCGTCCATTTTTGGTTACAGTCACATACTAAGTAATAATAAGTAAGTTATCAATATGACTACAAATGCAGAATTATTTAAGGTGTCTTTATTTTTAGAAGTTATTCTAAAATAATTACTTTTATAGAAAGTTTATGTTTTATTTTACAGAATATAGTTTCTACGAAGGTCAAGTCTTATTTGCAAGCTTCAGGAAATAATTCAAAATATCGATTTTGTTATATTTTGCGTTATTTGATTGTTGAAAAAGTTGAATTAAAGGAAATCGAAGTCTAAAAGATTATAGAAGAGATATTCCGAAAAGTTTGAATACGAAGCCAAGTTTTGATTACAGTCACCTATTGAAGAAATAATATTAAATATAAGTTTTGTATCATTATGACTACAAATGCACAATTATTTAAGGTGTCTTCATTATCTTTATTTTTAGAAGTTATACTTTCAAAATTACTTTTAAACCAAGTTTATGTTTTGAAATTTATTATTTTACAGAATACAGTTTTTGCAAAGGTCAAGTCTTGTTTGCAAGCTTCAAGAAATAATTCAAAATATCGATTTTTTCATAATTTTGTGTTATCTGATTTTTGAAAAAGCTGGATTAAAAGAAAATAGAAGTCTAAAAGATCATATGAAGACTGCAATTTTAGAAATGTTTCCGGAAGATCTTAGAGAATGGCATTTTTTGAGGCTAAGAATTTCTGAAAACTCACAGAAAATTTAATGTCTTCAGGTAATCTTTTTAAAAAAGTTATTTAAGCATTTATATTATTTCTTAGAAGAGATATTTCGAAAAATTTAAATATGAAGCCAATTTTTGATTACAGTCAGCTATTGAAGAAATAATATTAAATATAAGTTTTGTATCATTATGACTACAAATGCACAATTATTTAAGGTGTCTTCATTATCTTTATTTTTAAAAGTTATACTTTCAAAATTACTTTTAAACCAAGTTTATGTTTTGAAATTTATTATTTTACAGAATACAGTTTCTGGAAAGGTCAAGTCTTGTTTGCAAATTTCAGAAAATAATTCAAATATCGATTTTGTTTTATTTTGCCTTATTTGATTTTTGCAAAAGGCAGATTAAAGGAAATAGAAGTCTAAAAGATTATATGAAGACCGAAATTTTCGAAAAGTTTCCAGAAGATCTTAGAGAATGGCATATTTTGAGGTTAAGAATTTCTGAAAACTCACAGAAAAATGTAATCTTTTTAAAAAGTTATTTAATCATTTCTATTGTTTTTTAGAAGAGATATTCCGAAAAGTTTGAATACGAAGCCAATTTTTGATTATCTTCAGCTATTGAAGCAGTGATATTAAATATAAGTTTTGTATCAATATGACAACAAATACAAAATTATTTAAGGTGTCTTTATAAACTTTATTTTTAGAAGTTATACTAAAATAATTACTTTTAAACTAAGGTTATGTTTTGATATTTATTATTTTAGAGAATACAGTTTTTGGAAAGGTCAAGTCTTGTTTGCAAGCTTCAGGAAATAATTCAAAATATCGATTCTATTTTATTTTGTGTTTTGTGATCTTCTCAAAAAGTAGATTAAAGGAAGTAGAAGTCGTTAATTTGTCACAGGAAGTTTTTATAAAATGGTTTTGATTATTTTACAAAATTAGCTCCAGACAAAAAAATGTGAAAGTCAGCAAATCTTCCTTTCTTCAAAAGCTTTTTTTTTGATCATCTTAAAACATTTTGAAGAAGAAGAAATCAACTAGGTGTGCCAAATCTTAATTGGATTATTTTATTGTTGGTTTTGAGGCTTATACTTCGTTATACATTTTGTTTTTCCGAAATTAAAATTCAACGATAAATAAACAGTGTTATACAAACAAAGTAACAAAGTGGATTATTTTGATTTGTAAAATGTAAAATAATATGCTGAAATAGTTGCCAACATCTGCTAGAAGTGGGACCTACAGAAGAAGAAATGGGATTTATTGTAACAACAATTTTATTTATAAAAATCGAATTTTGGTTTTTATAGAATCAATTTTTGAATAATTTTGAAATACAGTTTTTTGGCCTAAAAGCACATAATTTATAAAGCTAATTCTCTTCACCTATCTCACAAATAAAACAACAATTGATATCTGAAGGAAAATCTACTAAAGACGAAATCAAAAATTTTTGCAGGTTAGTAATTAAAATAACGTTAATAATAGAAAATTCAATATAATTGGGTTATATTCTATATATAGATATTCATGTATGATATATGCATTTTTCGTTCTAAAAAATTTAACGAAAAAGCCATATTTTTGTTGGTAACTACATAATATTTTTATGAAAACATAAATTACGACTTACACATAAAATAGTTTTTTTTTTCTAATCTCTCATCAGATTCAACAAAGTAGATTATTTTTGCATCCTTCGAAGAATCGAAGAGTATATCTACGTGGTGATCTCTAGGTGATGGCTTTCAGAATTTAGGAGGCACTTCAAATTCTGAAAGCCATCACCTAGAGATCATCTCATAGATGTACTCTTCGATTCCTCGAGTTGGTACACTTGATGAAGATTTAAAGCTTATGAATGCTCTGGAAATCATGTAACGCAAGTAAGTCGAGTAATTTCAAGGCTGTGCCATTTTCATGAAATCTTTGAAGGTGATTAATTTAAATACACTAGAATTCTTAACTTCAAAAATCAAAATTCGCCTAAGAACTACATTTAAAACAAAAAAACAACAAACAACTGGGACCATTAACTGAACAGTGCTCATGCAACAATTTGCACTAAAATTAAAATTGAATTTATCAAAATGGAGAAGAAGAAATTCAACGTAAGTCTTTCAAAGTTTGAAGAAAGATAAAACAGAAAATAAACTCACAAGAAGAAAGCATACCAAACAGATTAAGAACTGTATCTAATAACAAAGAAATAATTCGCGGAGAAAGGAATTCCAATATTTGCTTTAAGGAAAATTGTTTTGCCGAAGCCCAAAAAACAATAATTAGAAGGTAACAGGTTAAAGATTTCTACACGATTAATTAACTTCTCACTTAACCCGTAGTGAAACATTTTTATGTTAATAAAACCAAGTGCTTAATTAATCCTTTTATTAAAGATTTCTAATATTTCTCTAAAACTTCTAAAAGTGAGAAGTAGAGCCTTTAGGTTCAACTCGCACTTAGATTTGCTGCTATTTTATATTACAACATTGTTACTATATTGAATGTGACGAAAAAATACTTTGGCACACTCCTAAAGTTCAAAAAAAACTCTCTTTCACAATAATGATTCAACAATTATTGGCATTTCACATTTTAGAATCAAATTTTGCCATACAAGCTCTGTGGCAATCAAGTCAGTTAAAGGTATAAATGTTCTTGGAGACTGAGGTTAAATTATGATTGTTTGATAGGATAATATAGTTCCTAATAGACTTTACAAAATTGTTGCCTTCACTGATGATAATTTCATCTTCAAGTGAAATGTAACATTAGTTATTTGTTATTAAAAATATGTGGCTATTTTGCTTCTAGGGATCACTATTTTCACTCAGATAGCTTGTATAAAAAAACAGTAACTACTTGATAATTGTATCAAAATCTTATGGAAGCTTTTGGGCAACATTTTTTGGTTCCTCGCTTTTATAAACAAGCATTCAGTATTTGCATGTTAGATGCTATACTTAAATTGGCAATCTTACTGTACGTAAACAGAGGACTTAGAGATGATCAAAAACATTTTACGTGAGTTCAGAAATCTTGGGTTTCTTGGAAAACTAGAATCTAGAAACTCATATTTTTTTGCTGCACGCTATACAATTTTTTTGGACTTTACAAAATCGTTGCCTTCACTGATGATAATTTTATCTTCAAGTGAAATGTAACATTAGTTATTTGTTGTAAAAAAATGTGGCAATTTTGCTTCTAGGGATCACTATTTTTACTCAGATAGCTTGTATAAAAAGATAGTAACTACTTGATATTTGGTAATTTATGAATAACAAATGTTACTGGTCAAAACCTTTTAGGTTTTTTTGGAAAATAATTTTGGCAACTGCTACCAAGCAATTAACGAAATGTAAGACTGTAGTTGGTAGAAAATATTCAGCAAGATTCATACAGCTAGATGTTTATTACTTTTTTTTTTGGAAAATAACTCTGGCATCTTGCTAATGTCAACTGCTACCAAAAATATTAACTACTTGATATTTGGTAATTTACGGATAACAAATGTTACTGGTAAAAACCTTCTGGGTGTTGATATTTTTTGGAGAATAATTTTGGCATCTTGCTAGTGTTAACTGCTACCAAGAATTTAACGAAATACAAGACTGTAGTTGGTAGAAAAATATCAGCAAGATTCATACAGCTAGATGTTTTCTACTATTTTTTTTGTACCTACTACAGCCCATTAAAAATTCTTGGTAGCAGTTAACATTTGTCAGATAGTGTATTTTGAATTATTAGGAGTTAACAGTATTATTAATTTTATTCTTATGAAATATATACAACCTGTCAATGTTTTGACCAACTTCTTATATATTAAATGTTGGCCACAATCTGAACAGTTTTTATATTCATTAAAAAGCTAAATTTGTTGCCTTTGCACATCACAAAAAAGTAACAAATATCAGTTTTAAATATTGTTCATCTGCCTAATGTATCCACCCTCTGTGCGGCGAAACAATTGTTGCAGAGTTTTCAACAATAAATATCATGAATCAATATTATTTAATTTCTAGTAGTTTACTGAACAATAAGCTGACTTATATTTAGGAAAAATAAGCACAGATTATTAATAAGAAAATCATTTGTGGAAATTGTATCAACATCTTATGGAAGCTTTTGGGCAACATTTTTTTGTTCCTCGCTTTTATAAACAAGCATCCAGTATTTCCATGTTTGATGCTATACTTAAATTGGCAATTTTACTGTACGTAAACAGAGGACTTAGAGATGTTCAAAAACATTTTACGTGAGTTCAGAAATCTTGGAAATCTTAGAAAACTAGAAATTTTCTTGCTGCTCGTAATGCATTTTTTTTTAACATCTCTTACTTTTCTACAAATCACTACAGCGATTAAATTATTATTACTTACATTTTTACGTTTTTAGTAACTATTTTGACTGTCTGGTTATCAATTAAGCTAATGATGATCATTACTAGCATTTTCACGTTTTTTGGACATATCTCAATTTTCTACAGATTTTCCTCTATAAAACTATCGATTAAACTATTATTACTGGCATGTTTACGTTTTTGGTAAATGTTTTGATGCCTGGTCATCAATTGAGCTAATATCATTTTGAAGCTTACAACTTTGAAATAGAATTTAAATTATGATTGCTTGATAGAATTCTAAAAATTACCTACCTATTTTGTTAATTGATTGATGTTTGTCTTTAAAACAAAATATTTGTTCTTCATTGTCATTCTCAACTACCTAGAGTATTTTAGAATGTAATATTTTCTCCTAGAGAAGTTAGAGTAGTGAAAAAGTACTTCAAAATAAATTAACTTTGTTGGTATCACCTTTTATTACAAAGTAAATTGTTTACTTATTTTGAACTATCAAAATGTATCACGAAGTGAAAACCTTCACAATTACTTATTTAAAAAAAGTACTTACTTATTGCTAAATGACGTAGAAAACTACCATAGCTTTAAGCTTATTTCTAAATAAGCCATAGTTATATTTATAATAATTTAGATTTTGCTCAGCATCCCTTCATGACCTTCATCTACATTTTACGCTTAAGTTTGGATTTTATAATCAAGATTATCATGAGAAGTAGAGTGATCAAACGATGAATACCAATCAGATATTCATTTGACCTTGACTATAAGCTTTATTAGTTCTTAAGTCAATAATATATAATTCATACATAGACGAAAATATTTTCGTGTTTTTCTAATTATTGTTTTATTTACGTTACAAGCTTTAAAGCTTTTATCAGATGATTATAAATTAGGAACATCCATTCTCAAAGCATTAACAATATTTTTATACCAAATATCTTCAACAAATTACCAACCACAACCATAACTCGTACCATTAAATGGTTAATAAAGCATGTAAGCCTATAAAATAAAACCTCCATCATAACTTCGACATTCAAAAGTTATGATGGAGGTTTTATTTTATAGGTTTACATGCTTTATTAATATTAACCATTTAATGGTATGAGTTATGGTTGTGGTTGGTAATTTGGTATAAAAATATGTTTAATGCTTAGAAAATCGATGTTTCTAATTTGTAACAATGGCAATAAATTCCTCGTAACCAGCGCACTCGGGTAATACGGCCACATAAAAAAAATTATGTTCACACCTAAAACCGTCGATAAGGCGTATCGTTCGTCGAAGTATTATCACCCGATTTGGGAAAACTGCTGATAACAAATTGAATAGGAATGGCCGCGATTGTTCCTCGGGTTAATTAAAAACGTCCTTAGACCTATTGTGAACGCGGCGGAATAAATAAATAAATTTTGGGCGCGAATGAATAATTTAGTTTTTTTTTGCCGGAATATATTAATAAATTTGAAAGTGTGCATAATTAGTTTTGTACATTTTTTTTTTGGCTCGGGCGTGTCGGTTGTTTTCTTTGAATAATTAGCGCGTCGAAAAATTCATTGGTTGAAATATCGGTTTTGTTCTGTGTGTGGATTATTATTGGAAGACATGTTTTGGAGTAGTGGGGAAGGTTTTGAATTGCTTAATTTATTCCAACAAATGATAATAATTGCAAATTTTTGGCCATAATATTGCGTTGTAAATTTTGGCCAAAAATATCTGTTGAAATAAATTATCAAATTTGGAACACCCATCTCTACTAAAGATGGAACTTGTTGTTATTATTTTGAACATTATTTTTGAGCAATTGACTAGCCTAGGAGTGAAAGTGATTATCAAATCATTTTGGATGGTTAAAATATAATTTGGCCAATCATGAAGAAAGGAATAAGTGCGTAATTTGGCCAAAATGATTAAGGCAATAATAAGGAAAGAAATAAGTGAAAGAGGGATGGAATGTATCTAATGGAGGAGGACCTAAAACACGTATCAAATTTATGTTATCAGGTTATTATTTTATAGCTTTTCTAACCTACAAGATTTTAATAATTATAGTATCAATTCTAAATATTCAAGAGTTAAATCAAAAATAGTTATTCTAAGTTCTAAGTTTAGATGTTTCATCCGATGTGATAGTGGCGAACATCGAAAGTATTTTTATTTGCTCTTTACATGTTGCATAAACAAGAGATTCTAGACGTAGATTTACTAACAGCTTAATGATTACTTTTTTTATAATTCATTTATGCAAGATTATGCATACTAATTAATTATAATAATTACGTGTAGATGAAATTCCGTTGATATGAAATGTTATTAACGAGCTGAGAATCAGTGGGTCATTTTTAATCTTCGAAAAACTTCAACAATAGAGAAAATCCGCACGATTCCCAAGGTAATAATTAGGAAAGGAATACCCGAAATAATTAAAAACGAACGGAGATAACGAAACGTCCATTCCGGAATTCTCGTTATTTTTTTTTTGGCGAGGTGTATTGTGTTACACGGCGCGGGGAAAAGTTATGACCGACGCCATTTAATGAATTATTCATATTTCGGTAGGACCAAAAGGCGAGGGAAGAGGAAGGAGGTAACTTATTACACGTTCTCCCATCACGTTTATGTCCCGGGGCCAAATTGTTTGCTAATTTTTTCCGAGACAAAACGAGATTTCGGATTAGGCTCCTTTCTTCTCTCTGTTCGGATCTTTTTTTTTATGCGCCAACGCAACGGTACTCAGATTGACGATTACGAGGAATTACAGTGCATTCTATCAGCTTAACTGTTAAGCTCCTTCGGCATACTTCGAAGTAATTTTATTTTATCTTGTTCCACAAATGGACTAGATCGATATTTATTTTCTGAAAACCAATTTATAATCAAATCATAATTAAACCAGGCCACTAAATTACCAATGAGGAAGGTTAGTGCGACACCTACAGAAACATAAAATTAATTGTATTGATTTCCTGTCATCAACATTTTGGATCTCATCAATATAACCAAGTTGAGGGCAAGGAAGGGAAGCACTAATCAAACCATAATTAAACCAATAACGAAGTTGAAGGGAAGCACAAAAGCAATTAAAATTTAGTACATTATTGTTTCCCCATCATCAATATTTTGGATCTTATCAACATTGCGAAATTTAAGGCAAGAAAGAAAAGTTTTTTTGAAAATCACTCTACTAAGAAATAACTGCATTATTTTTACAATTTCACTTGCAGTCCACAAATTCGCCCGCATTTATTTAACCTGGCCAGTAATTACCCAAACGCTGACCGAAACGAGCCACGCCAGTTGACCTTCAAGGCACGTTTGTTGCTAGATTAATGTGCAATGAAGAAATACAATATTCACGATGTGTTATTATTAAAGCAAAAAAAGGTGTATAAGATTTCATAACGGCCCATTGAGCCGTTTGAAAACACGTGTAAATCTTGTGATCTTGGCATGTGCGCTCTTTGATGTTACTACCAAATATTTATACACGAATCGAAGTGAGGGGAATTTATTATTATTTCCGTATTCGACGTGCACCATGCTATTTTCAACTATTTTTCTATCGAATTACGCTATTTTGGTGGTGTTTATAGGATCAAATGCTAATTTTGATCATATTTCAATAATGTATGTACAAATCTGCATTGAGGTATACTCAAAATTTTTGCATTACAATTCATAATCAAAATATTAAGGCCAATAAAAATCTAAAAGGAATATCAATTTTTGGATTACAATCATCGATTGGGCTTAACATACCCATGCGTTTTGAATAGCTTCTTTGTTTGTATTCGTTTCTTCTCTTCGGGAAATATGTTCTATTGAGGTAATTTATTACTTTTACTTGCTAATCCTATAATATATGACTTATTAAATAACTTAAACGCTAAAAAATTTTAAATGAACCATCGCTACATTCTTAATGTTAAAATCATCATAGGCTGTAATAATTTTGGAGTACGATATGGTTCAGGTAAAAAAAAAACTTCACTGGGAAAGGCTTAATCACTTTACATCATCAATAACCATTAATTAATTACTAAATTGTTATATCAGAGATCATGTTTTTTCTAACCAATTCATTGTCCACGTTTTATTTGTATTTACATGAAATAATTTTTGAGAAACCTGTCACTCTAAAAAACCTATTTTTCCAGTTTTACTATGAGGTTAATTAAGCAAAAACTGTGCGTCGTAAATCTTTGGAAGGTGTGGGGGCGGAATTAATCGCTAATTGCGCCATTGAATTATTCAGAGGTGGCGCTCGTATATTTTGGAAATCCGGACAGCTCTTCTGTCGAGATGCTTCGGCAATTTCGAGGTTAATTAATTTGTAAGCAGCGCGCGCGCCTTGTTTTTCCTATTAGTTGTCCTTGAGCGTTAAATTTGACCACTGATTTATAATGCGAGCGAGGATTAATTTGCGTTATTTATTTCGTTGTTTGTCCAATTTAAACATAGCATTTCACACCATCATCAAATTTTCATGTTTTGATCAAGGGATTTCCCAAAAAATTAAGAAAATCTTTAGAATGGGTATTTTCTTACCTCATCAAAATTTCATATTGCTGTGATTCTAGATTATTGTTTTGTTTGACATCTATAAATAAGCTTTATAGCAGTTTTGGTAATTAGGGGAAGTAAATCCTTGCTATTACCAATGTGGTTAACCAGAATATATTGTGAATACAATAAGATTTTCAAAACGTAATACAAATTTTATAACTTGATTTTTTGGAGTGCGCGAAAAAATGTAAATCGTAAGAGGAGAAAGTGAAAGTTTTAATGCATTGCAGATGGATACGACAATTTAAAGTGGTGAAATCTTTTAAAATAATTAATTCCTCGGTTTTTTTAATTGCAGTTTTAAGTAAATAATCATATCACCTTTTAACAATACAAATAATCCAGAAATTAACTAAAATAAGATTAACAATTAGAACATTAAAATCCTTTATGTTTATATATATTTGTATTATTAAAATAAGATTATTTTTAGTTATGAAGGAGGAAGGATGTTAAAAAGGTTTTATCCAGGCATATACAATACAGTAACTATTAAGCTAACAAGCTTAATTAAGTCAACACAACATTAATCAACAGATTCTTATGATTAGTAAATTTTCTACAACCTAAAAGACTTTTTTTTATTATTAAGGCTATATCATAAAAGAATATCGAAACTTTCCTTCCCCTTGACCAGCATTCTTCCGATTCAGATTTTACAACTGGTGAAAAGAGGCAACATTTTACTGAATCAAGTATTTATCGAAAAAATCACGACGACCTCACAAAAAGGCTTCTTCACTTTCACATTTGTGCCAAAAAAGGCTTTAGATTTTTTTTTACCGTGCTTCCCTTTAAAAGACACTTTTACAATTCTATACAAACCCTTTGCCTATTATTCGGTACATCGGACCAACTTTCCAATTTAAGCCATAAATTTCCTGGAAGTGCTCCAGACAACGCATCCGCTGTAAATGTGAAAGTGTTCATTTTTTGTTTAGATTTCCGCTGAAAATCGTCCCAAAACTGTAAGGTGCACCGTTCTAGCCGCAGGGTACCTTTAAAAAGGGGTCCACTTCTTCGGCCAAAAAATTTATACTTAATTTTATAATCAAATCAAATTTTGCTAAGGTGATCTAAAAAATTAAATAGTTTATTGTCAAAAATATATACAAGGAACGAGAAGATTCGATTGTTTGGATTTGGATTTTAATAATCAAATCAAATTTTGCTAAGGTGATCTAAAAAATTAAACAGTTTATTATCAAAAATATATACAAGGAACGAGAAGATTCGATTGTTTGGATTTGGATAATGTTAATTTAAATTGTAAATTATAACTTTTGAAATCATAATGATTGTTGTGAACATTACTACGTGAAATCCATAATATAGTCATTGAATAAAACATTTACTATGTTTTTGTTCATAGGCATTGAATTGAACAATTATTTTATTTTCTTAGGTTTTATCAAACAAAAATAAAAATAGGTACTCAATTTTGCATTAAATCAATTTCTGTATAGCTTGCCAAAAAAAAAATTATACAATTCCTAACGAAAATATAGGTAAGAAAAGGGTAAATCCGACTCTTTTGGGTTTTGAAAATTTTAATTTTAATTATGAATTAAAGGAATTCGTTTTGATTCCCTTAGATTTTATCTAAAAATATTTTAGTTATTTAAAAAAACATAATAAAGTATCTTGTAAATCTAATTGATAAAATTATTGGAGAATTTTTGACATTAGGTGTTCAAAAAGGGTGATTGGTTATATAATATAATAATGCCCAACAAATAAACATATATGAAAAATAGTCAAATGACTTCAAATAAGCAATATTCAACGAAAATCAATAATTAATGTAATGTTAAAGATCTAAAGTCATGACTGAGTTGAAAACAAAACGCCCCATTTTAGTACATATTGTCATATTGTCAATAACTCATAGTTTCTTTGATAATATGTTTTTTTCTAGAGCCCCCATCTTAATTTTACTTATCATCTGTCGTGAATTTAAAACAGCTATTCCCCCTTCTGCACCATATCAATGGCTCCTAATTTCCTCTGGGTCTTCTATTGCCCCCCGAAAGTCTCAAACGCCCACAGGGGGACGTTATCGCTAAGTTGAGAACCTATGGTTTAACTGCATCTGCATTGCACTCATGTGATCTTAGTGCAGTTTCAAATCCAAAGCTAACTTCTTTGTCTACTTTTATTAAACGCTCTTCCTAACTTGTAAAAACCCTAAATGCCATCCAGTACCAGTGGACGAGGTGTTTAGTTAGACTTTCGTTATCTAAAAGGGTGGCTACATTTAAGCAAACTAAAGGGTGTTTACTCTTTAGTATACAAGTCCAATTTAGGTCAATTTTGCTTTACTTTTGGTCAAATTTGCCCAAGTTTTGGTCAATTTTGTACCGGTTTTATGCAACATTGTTTAATTTAGGTCAATTTTGCCCAATTTTTGGTCAATTTTGTACCGGTTTTGTTTAACTTTGCCTTATTTTTGTCAATTTTGTCCCATTATTTTTAATTTCGCCTTCTTTTTGGTCAATTTTGTTTTATTTTTGATCAATTTTTGGCCAACCTTTTTCACATAAATGGTACTCTACCTTGTATTATTATTATTATTTTTTTGATCAATTTTGTCCTGGTTTATGTCAATTTTGTCCCAATTTTGGACATTAAACGCTCTTTCTAACTAGTAAAAACCCTAAATGCCATCCAGTACCAATGGGCGAGGTATTTAGTTAGACTTTCCTTATCTAAAAGGGTAGCTACATTTAAGCAAACTAAAGGATGTTTACTCTTTAGAATACAAGTTAGTTCAATTTAGGTTAATTTTGCTTCACTTTTTATCAATGTTCTCCCATTATTGTCAATTTCGCCTTCTGTTTGGTCATTTTTGGTCAATTTTTGGCCAACCTTTTTTCACAGTATATTTTACTCTACCTTGTATTATCATTATTATTTTTTTGGTCAATTTTGTCCTGGTTTTGGTCAATTTTGTCGCAATTTTGAACAAACTTTCATCACAGTACATTGTAATCTAACTTTTATTATTTGTATTCAATCCATTGCTTTGCGTAACTCTAGAAATAAATCATCACAAACTAAAAAATGAATTATTTTCAAATTTGGAACTATTATTTTTTTCGCTAATTGATAAGGCGTTAAGATGTTGAGAATCCATTTATTTTTTAATTTTCGGAATCTCTTGTAAAGATAATTTAGAAATGTTGTTGATAATCTATTCACTGAATTATGAATTGTCTTCAAGTCGAGGTTCATATGAAAGATTTGTAATAACATTTGAATACTTGCAGATTTATATGTAGTTTCAATTCTGATAAAAAAAATCCACTTTATGACAACAGAGCATACTTCGGTCCGTTTCTTCATCCTGTTTTTGGGTTAATTGCAACGATTCCTTGTCTGTCATTTTTTTTATAGATGCCACGATTGATCAACCTGTGTTCTGGTTCTTTTTGGCATGTTCCATTGAAAGCAAAATTTGTGCGAAAAAACATGAATACATCATGATTGGCAAGTTTCTTCCTATTATCTCCCGATCTAACTGACTGTCTTTAAGGGAGCTCATTTAACGTTATTTGCACTGCTTCCTCATCTGCTGTTTTTTTTATTGTAGACGCCTTGATTCGAAGTTGACGATTGACGCTTCTTTCTTGTACAAGCATTTTTTGTAATATTTGTCTTGGAAAATAAATGTATTATTATATTATTATATATTATTACATTATATTGGCCAAACCATGATTTGGTTCTTTTTGGAATAGTCCATTGGAAGCAAAACTAATCATCTTGCCTCAAGCAAAATACGCGTTTAGAACAAACATGATGATTGTCCTGGAAAGAGCTTAATTTATTCATGCATTATTTCCACTTATTTTTTCTTGTTCCATCCCATTATTAATCAATTTTGCTTCATTTTTGGTCAATTTTGGCCCGTTTTTGATCAATCTTTATCCCTTTCTTGATCAAACTTTCTTCATAGGTATATTCTTGCATTATTTATATCAATTCCATCTTTTCACGTAACTCTAGAAATAAACCACCTAAAACTAAAGAATGAAATATTGGAATTTGTTTTTTCGAATTTCTTGTAAAGATAATTTAGATATTTTGATCTATTCATTGGATTGAAGAATTGTCCTTAACTCGAGTTCATATAAAAGTTTTGCAAGAAAATATGAATATTTGTTGTTACGGTGGCAGGGAATTAGAAGCTGCGATTTGTGGGGTTGATTTTAATTCGCCATTTGCAAAACCAGTGTTGTAGGGTGTCAATAAGTTGCTGAAGGGATTGAAGAGCTTTAGGTACGGAGGGTGCATGGGAAATTAGGGCTGTGTCATCTGCAAATTAAAGGAGATATTTAGAACGATTAAAGAAAAGAAGATCAGGATTTTAGATGTCGAAGCAGAAAATGTTGTAAAGTAGTGGAGATAGAGGGGATTCTTGGGGTAGTACTTGTACAGGGACGGGAGAAAGAGTTGTTGATTTTGTCTTTGAGGGATCTGTTTGAAAAGTATTGCTTAATAATAAAAATAATTTGGGTAAGAATTTTGAGGAGATGACATTTGTACAACAGGCCTTGATCCTGTTTTTGGGTTAATTGCGATGATTTATTGTCTGTTCTTTTTTATAAAGGTCACGACCGACCAAAATGTACTACGAAGTGAACACCTCCAAAATTAAAGATTTATTTCAAACATGAATACATCATTATTAGCAAGTTTCTTCGTATCGCCTCCTACTCTAACTGATGATTGTTTTAATCTCAACGCTCATTTATGTGTTATTTGCACAGTTTCCTCAAAAGCTTTTTTTTATTGTAGACGCCTCAATTGGCAAAAATGCTTATGTTCTTTTGGAATAATCCTTTGAAAGCAAAATTAATCATCTTGCCACCAACAAAATTCGCGTGGAAAGAAAACATCATTGGCAAGTTTCTTCCTATTGTCTACTACCCTAGCTGTTGATTGTCCTGGATGGAGCTCAGCTTATACATGCGTTATTTGCACTTCTTTTTCATCTGATCTTTTTATTGAAAACGCCTCGAAAAGCAAACCTGTGTTTTGGTTAGAACTTTTTAGCAAAGTGCAGATGAGAGCAAAACTAATCACCTTACCACCAACTAAATTCAAACAACATCATTGGCAAGTTTCTTCCTGTAGTATACCATTTTAACTAAAAAATGCCCTGGATTGAACTTATTCATGCATTATTTGCAGAGCTTCCTCATCTGTTCTTTTTATTGTAGATACCTCGATTAAAAATCCTGTGCTTTGATTCTATTTTTTTTTGGCAAAATCCCGATGAGAGCAGAGCCAATCAACTTACCACCAGCAAAATTCGCGTGGAAGGCGTGTTTGCTTGAATACAGTATCGGTAGAAACCTTGTTGATGTTAGCAAGTTGATCCCTAATATCTACTTTTCTTAAAGATGATTGTCCTGTATAGGTCTCATCCATTATTAAATACTTCGGACAGCATAATAGCTTATTGGTTTATAATTTACGTTTACAGATTCTGCCTGCTTCTGGCAGTTATTTGTAATTGTGAAAAATATTTGCTTCTTCTTTCCTCCAACAGTAATCATGTAAAATCTTTAATGTAATGGAACTACATAAACATTTGAACTCGAGGTATTATTCTTTGTCATAAGCTAATTACTGGCAGTACAGTATGTCTTAAAAGTAAGTTATAAATACCCATCTAAATATTTACTGATAAATGGTCTCATATACAGATTCCATCCCAACACATAGGTTCTGCATGTTGTAGAAACGAAAGAGTCGAGTTTCAGCACTAAACACTCTTTTCAGAATTTTAATTTAGCTTTCAGTGTCTTGCCAAAAAAGCCTCATCCGTCACCACTGCTTCCGAGGAGAAGGTAGCAAAATCGAAGGCGAAGTCGTTGTCCCGAGAGACAAAAAGACCACTAAGAAAATTTTAATTTAGCTTTCAGTGCCTTTATTGATTCATCAAATCTAAAGAGTTTTTGGCCGGAAAGGCCAAAAAAACCTCATTCGCCACCACTGCTTTCGAGAAAAAGGTAGCAAAATCAAAAGTGAAGTCGGTGTCCCCGTCGAAAGCCAAAAAGACCACTAAGAAAATTTTAATTTAGCTTTCAGAGCCTTTATTGATTCATCAAATCTAAAGAAATAGAAAAGACCTCATCCGTCACCACTGCTTCCGAGAAAAAGGTAGAAGAATCGAAGGTGAAGTAAAAGTCGTTGTCCCCGTCGAAAGCCAAAAAGGCGCCAAAGAGCTGTCTTACGAAAAAACCCAAAGCACCCAAGCCGAGGAGGGCCTAGGCCGTTCCGAAATCCGTCGCAAAGAAACTGTCTCCAAAAAAGAAGAAGTCGACTACCACCATTATTTTTTTTAATGTTGGAACATATGATAACGGTAGAATCTGGGGAAATATTGCTCCCTAAAAGAAATTTATTAATTACAACGTACAAGATCACTCGCCTTGCACGACGGTGGTCTTCTTGGACACGTAAAGGCTGTCCAAGAATTTACGGAAGAATGAGGATAATTCTTCACAGTGTTGGTCTATTGGATTATATCGGCCGTCCTCGAGACGTCTTCCAAAGAGTTGCCCTGAATGATCAGCTGTCTTTCTCATTGGCGGAGTTGTTAAGGTCATCTTCACCCTGCGAATATACTTTTCATCAAAGAAATTCTTAATCTCGATATGCTGTTGTTCTCGGTGGTGACGCAGTTGATAGGGAAATGGGAATATTTACGCACATTTTGTATTGGTACCACTTTTTCACACTTTTTAACATGTTTTCAACGCGAGAACCTACTATAAGCACTGCAGACAATTCTTTCTTTTTGCCGAACCACGTCTCCACTTGAAGGAACGCTTCAACACGCCCACCACACGCGATGAGACCCTCGGGTCTCTGTCACTGTCTGATTTGTGATGATTTGCGTCTTGGTACTTTCACGATGACGTAAAGAAGCGAAAGAAATAATACAACACAGTTGAGAGAGTTTCACATTTATTGTTATGTGGCTTCATCAGCAAAAGCATATTGAAGCCACTGTGTATTGAAATATTTTGCAGGGTTCCAACAATAAATGTTAGCAACTGTGTGTTTAAAAAAATATATATTATGGAATTTCATCATGTACCTACATCATCAATCAATAATCAAAGTTAACATTACGTAATACATCTAATGAACCTGTGTTGTCTATTTTGTTAGGATTCCATTAAAAGGCCAAAATGCAATTGCATAAATTTTCCTGTACTCGATACAGATGGCATCTTTCAAAATCTTTAAGACTGCTGTTACGTAAATAAATACTGAAAGTCTGAGATATGTAATGAGATTAATCTCTTCACAATAATGCTTAACTAATGTTGATCATTTCAGGTTAAGGCCAATGCCCCCACTGCATTTCTCCTTACGTAACCAGCCAAGGTCATTTAATCATCTCATACAATCAAATCTAATAATAATAGAATGCATTTAATTCAGGCATTCTGTACATAAACTTTTCCTTTTCAATGCCTTTTTAAACAAGTTTATTTTCATAATTAGAGAAATACGAAAACATTTTGTTTATTTTCCCAGCTATCTGATGTAAATAATTATATAATACAAATTTTTCTTTCATTTATAAAAATCTATCATACACCTTTTGATTTTATAAATACCTCCAGAAATTTCCGAATTTTGTGTTTATTGTTCATAACCTCTCATCTCTATAATACTAGATCAGTAAAAACAATTGCCGTTACGAATACTGACCCTTCCATATTTGCAACCGGAAGCCGAGATGGAAGCATCCGTGTGTGGGAAACTAGAACAGTACTCGCAAGTTTGATTATGGCAGCTGTAGAACACCGGCATCTTCACTGAAACAGCTAATTCTGTAACCGGATTAGTTTTTCAAGATGACAACACATTTATTTCTTGTGGTTCTGGAGATGGGTTGCAAATGGTTTCACCTACAGATACTTTCTTACCTACTAGCAATTTGCCAAATTTTGTAGTAGATGGTTCTGCACCACATCTACACTTCTCTCCACAGAAATGGCCTTATCTACTGGCTGACGTAGATAAAGAGTTAAGAAAAGGTTAATACGGGATATGCACGAGCTAGCCTCTGGAAATCATTTAACACCAAGAGTCGACCAAGGCGAAGAAACAGTAATTGCAGCAACGCACACGTCATAATATTAGGAATTTCTGTGTCACAAATAATAGCATTATGAAGGATTCCAAACCATCCCTAGTCTTGCAAAACAATACTGAACAATGACTTGATTTTGATTTTTAAACCATTCAGTCCAGCATGCCGAAAAATTGTGTTCGCTGAATTATACGATCAATCAATACTAGTTGGGTATCAATGAAATCATAAGACGTTACTTCACCATGTTCTGTGAATTAATGGTTTATTTTCTACAAAGAAGGTTAAAACCATATGTTACAATTTTTTCTTACGATAGGTGTATTCTGCAATTTGTAGCCGCTTTGTTTTACCTTCTTCGCTCAGCAGCTTAGAGATTTTTGGGAAATTCGGGTTACCTGTATTAAGGGATTGGATTTTTAAAAGTTTTAGACTAAAGTAATCTTCCTTCTATGATAATGAATATCCTTTTTTAGAGGAGAATTTCTAAAGATTTCTTGTATGGAAGGTTAACGTAAATTCCTTAAGTATAATTCATGCGTTTCTCTTTCGAAAGGTTCATTTGTTGTTACCCATTATTTTTACAAGCACAATGTGTTTTCAAATGAATTATTTCTAATATAGTATACAACAGCAATGTTTATCTAAAATTGCATTCTTTTTAATTGTAATTCCTAATACTGATGAGATCCAAAATAGATCGAAACCGGTAAAATAATTTATATTTGTACAATCCCTTAAAATATCATCTACATGAATTTCCCGAATAGAACGAACGGAGAAATTATCGTGAGGGATGGGAATGATGGTGAATGGAACGGCGCGAAGGAAATTGCCCCTCGTACGATGCACCATTTAAAATCGAGCCGGATCACATCATCCCCCCCCTCTCCGCGCCACTTGAAAACTACCCTCTTGCTCGATGACGAAAATGATCATATTTTCTCGAGTTCGCCCCGAATGTGCGAAGTGGAAATGGATTCGAGGCGATGTAATTCGTCTGCAGCGTTTCTCTCGCCCGAATTCGGTTTATTCCAAATACGGATTATTCGGAATGCAATTTTGCTTATTCGATGAACGATCGGGCATCTATTTTTTTGTATTCGTGTAATGAAAGGGATAAACGATCGCATATTGGAAAATGCGATTTGTTTTTTAGTTTGGAACGAAAAACGAAACCGATCATTTTGAATTGTTAAGATGAAAATGAAAGACGTTCTAGAAATTGTCTAATATCTATTACCACCACAAATAGTTATTTTATCTATACTTTTTTTGCAGGTTCCTTATTTGAAAAATGTTTGCAATCTTTATTATAACTCAAGCGAGATGTTAAACTTTGCATACCTGCAATATATTCAATTACTCTTTCCCTGTTATCAACCACAGACCGTTTTGGATCGATGCAGGTCTCATCAGTATATCTATAAATAATTTTTTGTTCAAACTCTTTACTTGAAAACTTATTATGATCTTTTTGTAACCAAATTAACCAAAGTGAAGTATCAAACTATGCCTAATATTGAATTATTGATCCGTGCTAACATAAACTTAATTTCGATTTATTTTGATATCATCGGTGTAGAGCAATTAAATGTATGCTATTTTGTTATGGTGAATTGTATTTACCTTTGCTTTAGGTAATGATAGATACCATTAGAGAATTATTTATTTTATCAACTCGTGGAGAAAGTGATTACAAGTGTTTTTATTATTACTAGTCATCTTCACGTAACTCAACAATCAATATTACCAACTAGTGCCAAAAAAAAATAAGAAACACATACTTGTTTTTCCAGTGTTTGTATCTTTATCATTCTGATTGATAATTTTGTAATGACATCAAGAGTTAGCCAAAATACATCAAGAGTTAGCCATAAAAGTAGTGATAGTAGAAATTAAAAAAAATTTCTGCGAAAATCAGTAATTTGATTTCAAGAAATTTTCGGAAAACTTCTAAAAAAATATATTTGGTGTTCAAAAATTCTGCAGAAAATCTATAAAGTTGTTTAGAATTATTTTAATTAGTATATATTGCTTAAGTAACAGTGCTTGATAAGTTGTATTGATGTTTCGTTTCGTCTGCTTGTTACAGGACCCAACGGATGTCCGAGGCGAAGAGGCCGACAGACGTACACGCGCTTCCAAACGCTGGAGCTGGAGAAGGAGTTCCACTTCAACCACTACTTGACCAGACGGCGGCGCATCGAGATCGCCCATGCCCTGTGCCTGACGGAGCGACAGATCAAGATCTGGTTCCAAAACAGGCGCATGAAGCTGAAAAAAGAGCTGAGGGCGGTGAAAGAGATAAACGAGCAGGCGAGGAGGGAGCGCGAGGAGCAGGAGAGACACAAACAGCAGCAGCAGGAGAAGCAGCAGGCGAAGATGGAAGGTCAGACGCACTCGTCGCTGCACCAGCACCACCACGACCCGATGAAGATGGGCCTGGACAAGTCCGGCGGCGCCGACCTCCTGAAAGCCGTCTCCAAGGTCCCGACATAAAGCCCCCGCGCCTGTCCTCCTCCTATCTTATGGACGTGACTTTAAATGCATATAATAATTATTAAGGTGGTGTATAGAATTAAACACAACGTGATTAGGACCCAGATGTGTGCTGTAATGTGCAGAACACTACATTTAACAGGCAGTGCAGCGCATTATTTATAAAATATGATATTATATTTGTAAGTGACGCCATAACCAGTGACTTTTGCGTTCTTTACCCACTGAGGACTTTTATTATTATTATTATTATTATTTTCGTTTGCATATGTTACGACATATTCTTCGAATTGCTTATTTCAAGAACTTCAAAAATTAACCAAATTAGAAAGAAATACTGCGAAATAGTGTATATACTATTCCATAAAGCAGTATTTTATAAAAGTAAGAAGTTACGGTTTTAATTTCATTGAGCATTTTGAAATAATGCGATGAGTGATATAAGCAATGATAAAACCCATGTAGTTATTTTGACAGAAAAAGTTAATAATAAGTAATTTCTCAAAAAGAAACAATAACTAAATTCAGATATTTAATCTTTGATTCTATTAAATAAGCCAAAAAAGTAAAAACTGGTTTTAATCATCATGACGAGTAGAAGTATGATGAATTTTGGTTAATAAATGCTTACATCGTTAGCATGAATACATATTTTTAGAAAAACAACTTTAATAAAAGCAAATTAATCGATGTAAATTTTGCCCTTAGTGATGACCATAAAATGGTTTTGATATGAATGCGTTACAGCATTTTTCGATGGCAATAAAATATAATTACTAAGAGGGTTATTAATAAAATATTATTGATTTATAGTGATAAAACGTATAATCGAGCAATTCAGCAATTAGAAAAAGCCAATTCCAAAATTTACCAATAACTGAAGCGCATTGGAAAATAAAGTATTTAGGTATTGATAACCTAAAATAACTATTTGATCAATAAACGAAACTGTTCAACACCCACATTACCTCAAATTCTAAAATTCACCACTAAGTGAAGTGGGTTGGAATATAGCTAATATTTAGATATTGATACAGGTTGCTACCTAACAAAAAAACTATCTGAAACTGATCACCAGCCACATTACGTCACATTTTTATCATTAGGATAATATTTTCCTTGGGATATCTTAAAAAATATTTTTGGTAAAACTTGTAATCAATTAGAAGCATTATTAGTTTTTTTTAATGAGTCAATTGTGACTATATTTTGAAGCTTTTGGTAAAACTGGCATCCATTACTAAAAACAATAAATTCTAAAATTTACCATAATTTAAAGCGGTTTGGAAAATAGCTGCATTAGAAAAAAAATATATCAAATTCTAAAATTATCTAAGTGGTTTGGAAAATAGATAATAGTAACAGGTTGCTACCAAAACAACTATTTGATCAGCAAACGAAACTATTTAACAGCTAAGATGCCATTTTCTAAATTACATCATAATTTATCATAAGCGTAATATTTGCCTCAGGATATGTTAAAAAAATATTTTTGGTAGTTATCTTTTAGAAGAAAACAAATCACTTATAAAAATCAAAATTAATTAAATGATTTGGGCAATATATCATAATTCCAGGACGATCTCTAAACAATTGATTTTGGCCAATAACCAAAACTGTTTAACAACCAAAATACCTTTTGCTAAATTACGTCAAATTTTTATCATCTGTAATATTTTCCACTGGAAATCCCTAAACATTTTTAGTAAAGCTTCTAATCAACCAATTTAACAATTAGAAAATGCAAAAAATCCAAAATTCATCGTTGGTTGTAAAACGAAACTGCTTAATAGCTAAGATATCTTTTCCCAAAAATAATATTCTTATAAGCGTAATGTTTTCCTCAGGATATCTCCAAGAATATTTTTAGTAAAACGTGTAATTAAGCCAATTTGCTATTTAGAAACTACTATTTAGATAGTGAAAAAAAACTATTTAACAGCCAAGAAACCATTTCCCAAATAAAGTCAACATTTTTGGCAAAACATGCAATCACTCAATTTAGCAATTAGAGAAGACAACAAATTCTAAAATTCGCCATTAACTAAAACTAAAGTGGTTTGCAAAATAGATAATGGTTACAAGACTCTACCTAAACAGCTATTCGGTCAATAAATGGAACTTTTCAGTCAAGATATCTTTTTCCAAAATGTCGTTACGTTTTCATCATAATCGTAATATTTTCCTCAGAACATCTCGAAGAAAATTTTTGGTAAAACGTCATCTAGTCCAAATTAGCAATTAGAAAAAAAATCAAATTCTAAAATTCACAATTAACTGAACCTAACAAAGCTTAGAAAATAGATAATGGTAATAGGACACTACCTAAAGAAAACTAATTGATCAATAAACGAAACTGTTTTAGAGCCAAATTATCTGATTTTTATCTCATTCCATCATGATATCTCAAAGAGTATTATTTGGTAAAACTTGGAATCAATCAAATGAGCAATTATAGAAGACAAAACAATTAAATTTTACTATGAAGTAAGTGGTTTTGAAAATTAGTAATAAAAAAACGAAACTTTCCAAAATAACGTTTCATTTTATAAGCCAAATATATTCCTGAGAATATCTTAAAGAATGTTAGAATATTAGTTGAATGAGTAAAGCTTGTAGCCAGTAAACTAAAGAAGATGGTTCGCGGTTTGGTTTTATACAAAAAGTTTTCGCTTCAATCCGCAACTTAAAATAACTTAAAGATATAAATGAAGTCAGAACATTTTTGTATGTTGAAACAAATTTTGCCATTTTATATCAGAAAGGCTAATTTGTGGGGATAAAATATTTCAAATTATCTATTCTTAATTTCTACTTATACGAAAAATACATTCAATTAAAATAAAAACAATTTCATTTTTTTTGAACTAATTGTAACAGAAACGAATTGTTTACTCTTTTATAGGACTTCATGCAGAAATCAAAAATTTAATTAGCTACCTGAATAGCCAAAACTTCAATTTAATTTTTTTAGGCCGTAGTACAGTTTGTGGCAAAAAAGATATAAAGAAACAGCACAAAGAAATTTCTTTATAATGTATAGAAAAAACGAGAACCACGATTTGGGAAAAAATCTTCTACATTAGAGTTCTTGGCCAAAATTAATGTTTCCAAATCCAACACAAAATTCCTTACCTGTCAAAAATAAGATCACATTTTGAGAATTATAATCTTTTAAGTAGAATTTTATCAGGCCAGAAGATTATGCTTAAACTATAATTCAAAATTCTTCAAACTGGAAGATAAAAACAATGTAACGAGACAAATATCTTTTTAAAGTAGAAATTTTGGCTAAACCTATTTTAAAAATTTACTTCAAAATTCATTAATCGGGAAAAAACAAGAACCATGTTTTAAGAAAAATATCTTCTGTAGAGTAGAGTTTTTGGCTCTTATTTTTTTCAAATCTAACACAAAATTTCTTATGTGCAAAAAATAAGACCACAATTCGAGAATTATATCCTTTTACGAAGAATTTTGCAAGAACAAAAGCTTATGTTTTAAATCTAAATCAAAATTCTTCTGGAAAGACAATAACCATGTTACGATTTTTTTAAATTTTAATAAAGAAATTTACTTCAAAATTCACTAAGAGGAACCATGTTATAAGAAAAGTATTTTTTTATGGTCCAACACAAAGTTTCCTAGGCGCGTAAAATAAGACCACGATTTGAGAATGGTATCCTTTTAAGTAGATTTTTATTAGAACAAAAGCTTACTTTTAAAATCTAATTCAAAATTCTTCAAACGGGAAAACAAAAACCATATTATGAGAAAAATATCTTTCTAATTAGAAATTTTGGTACAACCTTGTTTTTAAATCTACTTTAAAATTCTTTACGCATAAAACAATGTTTTGAGAAAAATGTTATATGAAGTAGAAATTTTGGGCTAATTTATCTCATAAAATCTAACAAAAACTTTTTTTGAAACCGAAAACTACCTACACAATTATTTGGACAATAAATAAAACTGTTCAGAAGCCAAGATATCATTTTCTAAAATTTCATTACATCAGCATAATACTTTCCTCAGAATATTCTGAAGACTTTTTTTGTTAAAACGTCTAATCGACCAAATTAGCAATTAAAAAACCAAATTCTAAAATTCGATATGAACCATAACTAAGATCAAGCGGTGAACACAAGAACCATTTTTTGAGAAAATTAGAAATTGTTGGTTAACTTATTTATAAAATCCAACAGAAAATTTCTTTGGTGGGAAAAGGAACATTAATTATCAAATTTATTGATTGAGTTAAAAATAACTAATGACTTTTCTTCATACTTTTAGTGTTATTACCTTTTTGTTCTTCTTTTTCTACAATCATATTAACTATAATTTACAAAGATCTTTTGTTAAACTAAAGCGACTTCTTTCAATTTCTTCAATTTCAAATTTTCCTTACATCACTACAAAATAAATTTTTGAAGATTCTTCAGAATTAATTTAATTTAGCTTTCGTCAAAAAATTCTGCCGATATTTGAAGAAGATTGAAATATAAATTAGTATTTTTAATGTCATTATCTTATATTGGTTATGCTGAGAAGAAATGATAAAATTACGAAAAAAAAAAAAAACACATGATACAAGACTCAAGGAAACTGTCGAATATTTGTAAATACCTTTTTTGTTTGAAACTGTTTTTCAAAGTTGTTTCTCATTCAATATCTCAAGCTAAATAACTTCAGCTATAACATTGAAAATAACCTTTTTATTTGAAACTAATTTCCAAAATCCTCATCAAATATCAAATAATATTTGAAAACACCTTTTTATATATTTTTTTTTTTCAAAGTTTCTTATCAAATATCTTAAGCCGAATAACACCAATTTTTGCAAACCAAATAAAATGAAAATATCTTTATTGTCTAAAACTATATTCCAAACTTCTTATCAATTATCTTGAACCAAATTACATCAATTAACAAATTTTGTAAAGCCAATAAATAATTTTACATTGTGATGTTGGATATTTAAAAATATCTTTCTTTCTTGTTCGAAACAATTTCGCAATCAAGATTTTAAACTAAATACTATCGATTATCAAATTTTGCAAAGGCAATACAACAAAATACAGTGAGAAGTAAAAAACTGGAAGTATATGCAAATCGATGATGCCAAAATTTGCTATTTTAACTAAAACTAATAAAATGTTTGCTGTTTAATGTCGAATACCTTTTTTCTTTGATAGTGTTATCCAAAAAAACAGTATGCAGTTGAATATTTGAAAATATCGTTTTTTAGCTATTTTCGAAAGTTTTAAGTAAATATCCAAAGCCAAATTCCATCAAATATCAATTTTGTAAAGCTAATAAAAATCAGTTGAAGCCAAAAATTTGAAATTTCTGCGGATAAATGAACCCAAAATTTGCAATTTTAACCAAAACTAAATAAACTTGAATATAGCGTTACCCAACATTCTAGGTAATTACATATCTTAAGCCAAATAAAATATATTTTTGTTAGAAACTGTTTCCATCAAAAAGCCATTTTAATCTAGCTATGAAATTTTACCCCTTTACGAACTTTTACGGTGTGATGTCGAATATTTGAAATATCTGCCAATAGATGAAGTCAAGATTTTTAATTTTAACTAAAACTCAATCAATAATTAATCTACTTATATATAACTACGCCATAAGCTAACAAACATAATAAAACATTTTCAGTATGAAGTCAAAAATTTAAAAATATCTTTTTTGTTTAAAACTTACTTTATTTCCCATTTATACCAAATAACATCAACTCAAACAGCTGTTTTAATTTTTTTTAATAAATAAATCAAAGCATTATTTCCAATGGTTTTTATTGTGTACAAAATAGAGGAGAAAAATGTATCTACAGAAAAAAATAGAATTGCGATTTTGGAAAATTCTCTTCTGCAGTAGAATATTTGCTCGAGTTTATTATTCTAAATTTAATGGAAAAGTCTTGGACCAAATAACATCAATTATCCAATTTTGAAAACCTTACAGTATCAATTTGAAAAATTGGATTTATCTCTTTCGTTTCAAACAATTTTTCAACGTTCTCATTAAATATTTTAGGCCAAATTTCTTCAATTGTCAAATTTTACGAAGCAAATAAAAATTTACTAAATAATCTAATATTTGAGAATCTTAGGCTAATAAAATTGGTTACAGTGCGAAATCCAAAGTTTGAAAATATCTGATTTGTTTGAAAGAATCTATTTTCCAAAGGCTCTACTAAATATTAAATACCTTAAATTCTATCATTTATCAATTTTTTTAAAGGTAATAAAAAAATTCAAAATATCTGCAAATAGATGAAGTCAATATTTTCAATTTGAATAAAAACTCAATCAATAATTTATTTATTTCAATTTATATAACTACGTGATACTCTAACAAACACAATGAAAAAATTTGCAGTATGAAGTCAAAAAACTTGAAAATGTCTTTTTTGCTTGAAACTATTTTCCAAAACACTCATAAGCCAACTAACATCAGCTGTAAAGTTTTGGAAAGTTGGTCAAAATTACAGTGCTTAGTAAAACATGTGAAATATCTGAAAGATTTTGAATTTTACAATAATTTTTTGAAATACTTTTACTGAAGATATTTTGACCAAATAATATTTTGAAATACCCATAATCAGAGTTTTCTTTGACCAAACTACGTTTTGAAATACTCTTAATTAAGTTTTTGGACATAATGGCCTAAAAAAACTTAACTAAACGTATTTCAAAATATTTTGTCATCATTTTCATTAATTTTTAAGTACACAATATTTTTTTTGGTATATT
Organism: Ontholestes murinus; assembly: GCA_963969525.1. Lineage (NCBI taxonomy): Eukaryota > Metazoa > Arthropoda > Insecta > Coleoptera > Staphylinidae > Ontholestes > Ontholestes murinus. The sequence goes on along the minus strand of OZ018392.1, from coordinate 59,393,361 downwards.
TTCTGTGAACCAATTTGAACAAAAACTTTACTCAAAAAGTAAATTCATGAAATCTGAATCTCCTAATAAACATTTTTTACTGGACATGAATAATGAAGTATTTGAATCAATCTTTGGGCTTCTAAATTTTCAAAATATTTGTAATATTTTTGGTTCATCCTTTTAAATAATGCACCCTTGTACTACAAAGTAATTAAGTGGTAGAATACAATATTATAGTTTAAACAAACAAAAACATTCCGTTTCCTGTTAAAAACAAGTATCGCAAATGTGCATATAATTTAATTTTGGCTTTTTTAATACCTGTTTTATTACTTTTCGGAAGGTAGCTTATCAAGTTCTTCTTAGAAACTTGACGTGTATTTTATATTGTCATCCACGTACAATTCAGAATTATGATTTAAATATACTGCGCTTAGCTAAACGATAATTGATTGATTTAAAAGAAATTCAAATCTTTAATTCATTTATTATTTGATAGTAAAACGTAAATTACTAAATTGGATTCTTTTTGGAAAACCAAAATTATGTCTTACAGAATCCTTGTATTTTCTATTACCAAATATGAAGTTTACGTGATATTTTTAAACTGAATTCTTTTTAGAAATCCAAAATTATATCTTACAGAATCCGTGTATTTTCTAATCCCAAAGATAAAGTTTACGCGACGAAATGAATATAAGCCGTTTTAAGAAATCTATTAGCAAATTTTACTTTTATTTTTTCTATTTCCAAAGTTAGATTTTACTAGACTTACGTATATTTAATAATTGAATTCTTTTGCGATATCCAAAATTGAGTCTTATAAGCTCCTTAATTTTTTTATTTACAAAGATAAAGTTTACATGATGAGATGAAAGAAGCTGAAGTTAGTAAACTTTACGTTTAAGTGTACTATTGTTATAGACTCCTTAGTTTCTATTTCAAAGTCAGAGTTTACGATTACGGGATGAAATATATGTCAATATATTTAGGGATGTTGAAAGTTGGCAAACTTTTCATTTATGTGTACTATCAAAGTTTATTACAGTAAGCTTTGGTAGTACACTTTAATGTAAAGTTTTTGCCAATTGTAATAAGCTTTGATGGTATTGAGTTAAGTGTCAAGTTTATCAACTTAGCGCCTTGAAAACTTGAATGTAATGTTTGAAAACCTTTTGCTTATTGAAATAAGCTTAAATGTAAAGTTTGCCAACAATCTTTCTTATTTGACAGATAACGTAAATGTAAAGTTTAACTGTTTTCTTATTTGATAGTTAAATTAACTGTAAAGTTTGCCAACTTTTTTTCTTTTTTGATAGTTATCTTAAATGTAAAGTTTGCCAACTTTTTTTCTTATTTGATAGTTCACTTGAATGTAAAGTTTGACACTTTTGTCTAAAAATTTCATTGTGATGAGGTGTGAAGTATACCTAGAGAGATAGAAAATGTTTGTCAGAAATTTTTGGAGTTACTAATCATGATTACGCTAGATGCCCAAAAATTGTTTTAAACAATATCATCAAAAACAGTATATTCTAAAGAGATGTAAGACCTTTAAACAAAAACAAAAAAATATTAGATTCTATATTTTGAAAGATTTTCGCTTTTAAAAAAGTAATACTTTTATCGAAACAACTTAAATCATTTTTTGGCATAATTTCACATATGAATATTGATATTACATATTTTTGAACATTGTTTTGGCTAGCAACCTGTGATATTTTGGACTTCTTCTGAAATATAATTCAAACTAATTTACTATAACTAAAATTTACAATTCCGATCCACTGAATATTTCATTACATATTTTTTTAAATATCTTTATTTGATAATTGGTATTTTGGCCATCTTTCTGTAAAATAATTTGCAATAACAAAATTTTCCAATTCACAGAGAGCTGATTTTTAACATAAACTACTCTGCCTACACATTGTAGTGACGTTATTGAATATAGAAATTACGTAATCGAAATTTGTTAATAGATGTTTTAGTCATGGTTGTAAATTTTGTAGGAATATTTTTTCGATTCGGGTTTCGAGGAAAGAATTTCTCTTGCATAAATCTGAATATAAACCTGCCTGAATATTAATTCCACAATTCGTAATCGAATGTGAAAATGAAAATCAATGCAACTGTGAATAATGCAACACATGCGGATTTCCTGGATGTTGTACAACACGTGTTTTTATCAAAATTATGGTGCAATAATGAAATTTGGCAGTTGTATAATGATAGGAAAAATAATTACGATTCATATTCATATTCATACATTTGTAATGTGGTTTCTGAACTTTCCACCACTGATTTAAGTAAATTTCCAGAAGCAATTGTTTATAATTTAAATATTTCTATTGGTTTATTTCTTGAGTGAAGAGTTAAATTAAATAATAACAAGTTAAAGAGTTCACTTTCTTCATAGTATATATAATATATTGTGAATAAAGTGAGCTATTAACTAACTTGTATCATTTAAATATATTAACTCGGATGTTTTCTATTTTGTTTTAACATAATTTGTTACTAAATTTATAAATTATTGATTCATTTTATGGAATTTAAAATTTTGTGTGCAATATTTTAAATCAATATTTTATTAAATAATATAAAACCAAGGCAGAAGGACCAAGTGGTGGGCAACTATAATAGCTACTACGATTATGTCAGGAAACTGTTATATTGAGTGAATAAATTAATTTTTTATTTAAACAAATTTGTAAGATATTAAAAAATTCTTCAGTAATTTGAGGAATCGCAATTATAACTATTTTAGTAATTATTTTTAATTTAAAAATAATATTTTTTATTGCGATTAATTTGCTTGTATGAGCAATTATATTTAGCTTAAAATTAAAAAAGAAAAGTTGTTTCTCTTTTAATATCGTACTCTAAACAATTTTATAAATTTGCGTTTAAAAATGTTTTAAGAATAAAACTTTTCGTGATTAATTATATTATACAAAATAAAATGAGATTAGAAAATAACTACATGTAAAAATTGCTTACAATAATTGCAATTTATTAAAAAAAATTGATTTTTGAGAGATTAGTATTTTGAAGAATATAACGTATACATATACAAAAAAAAAGAACCGCCCCGTGCTAGTTTGTTGACTTATTTTTTAATTATTATTTTGTGTTGCCCGTTGTACATATTATTACAAGCAAAGATGTGTTCCGAGTTGTACTCTTATATATATACTTAAAAAAGTAAATTATGTTAAGTTGATTTTTTTATATTATTGATCAGTTTTATTTTCTCTGATCTAAAGTGAACCCACGTAACGATTGTTGTGATTTGATTTTTTTTTTTTGAGTTTCTAAAACGCACGTTGATTGTATTATTTCGCGCAATTCGCTTCTGTGATTAAGCCGGACGCCACACACCCACAAAAGTAATACGTAAAAAAGTTTTTTAATGATAAAAAAAAATGAATAAATTGTAGCGCGCAGTGACTATTTTTCTACGACTTTTTCGAAATCTCGACAGACCTCTCCGCGCGGCGTCGCGACGCTTAATCCCCGAACGCGAGTCCCCCCCCCATTGTGTCTGTTGTGTCTGTTGATTTTGTGTTATGTTTGTTATATTTGAAAAAGCAAAAAAAAACGAGAAGAAACCGTACCTTGTGCCAATCGATTGATTCCACACGTGTAAATATCAATCCATGCAAAAAGAAAAACACCCCAAATCCGTAATTTTCGGAATGTAAAAAAAAAAGAAAATGAAACGAAACCAAGCCCAAAAAGCTGAAAACATTAAAATAAAATTTAAAAAAACGGCCGAGTATTTTACTCTTAGTACATTATACGTAATTTGGTGTCAGGGTAGTAAACCTTAAACTTAAATATTTTAGTAGTTTTAAACGAAATTAACCTGTTTAGAAATATTAATAAAAAAAAGTACATATTAAACACATTCTTTCTCTTCCTAAGTAAACATAAATAAACAATATTGTCGTACCGTCGTTTTCTCGTGTAACATAAAGGTCTCTTTAGATTTCGATGTTGTAATTGTTTGTAGGGTTAGTGACGTAATGATTAATTAATTATATAAAAAAAATTATGGAAAACACTGAAAAAATAATAAGTGCGTGCGTGTGACGATTTGCCTAATTTTACAATTAGATACGTAAAATTGTACAATATTGAAGATAAGAAATAATTTAAAAAATAAACTATATACACCGGTGGGGGCTGTTTCCACCCCTCCGTAAAAAGAAAACGAGAAATTCATTCGTATACGCTGTAAAAATCAAATTGCTTTAAGTTATTGATTGATTGATTGATTGATTGATCGTGGATGTTCTTTTCTCTCTCTTCAGTTCCGTTTTAGTGCAGTCGGAGCCGACTTAAAAATTCCAAAGTATATCACCTTTCAAATGTATTTAAATTTAAAAAAAGAACATCGAATATATTTTACTAGATTTTTTTTGCTCTATACACTTTTGCGTTTAATTAATTGCTTCCAATATAAAACATGTTCCGTAAGCTTCATTATTATTCAAATCGTCATTATGAATTTGAATATTTGATAGTGGAGGCGTTCACTTCCCGGTTACCTCTTGAATAATTTGGAATTGAAAACAAAATGAAGATTATTCATTAAATGGTTTTTGAGCGAAACCGGAAAGAATATTTAATATTATATTAGAATATCATTTTAAGACGAAATCATTGATTTGATAATTTATGGCCTTGATGTAATAATTTCTGCACTTGTAATTATAATTTCTTCTTCTTTTGATTTACGGATACCTGAAGTTAAAAAAAACTCTATAGCAAAATTTCGTTTTCATGTCTTTCAACTGCACCAAACTGATGAGATCTAAAGTTGCTTCAAAACAGTCTATACTATTGTTAATAAGGAAACAACAATTCAATTCTGTCTTCGTCACGCTGATGAGATCTAAAATAGTTCTAAACCAGTCTATGGCTGCTTTTGATAGGGAAACAATGTTTCAATTCTATTATTTTCCACTTAAATAAAAACCCATATTTGATATATACAGATTTTTCAAAAAATAATTTCTGCCAATATTAATTTCCACTTCAGAATTTAATTTTTTGTTTCAAGTTCTTGCCTTGAATTAAGGTTTTTATTCGGCTTGAAAATTTTAAACTTATTTTACATTAACTAATCATAGCTTTGCAATAGTTATTTGCAAAATTTAGATCTACAATAGTTCTAAACCAGTCTATGGCTGTTGTCAATAGGGAAACAATAATTTAATTCTCTTAGCTTCTACTTAAATAAAAATATACAGATTTTCCAAAAAATAATTTCTGCCAATATTCATTCCAGAATTTAATTTTATATCTCAACTTCTTACCTTAAATTAAAGTTTTTACTCAGTTTGAAACTTTCAAAAGTGTTTACATTAACCAATAAAAGCTTTGCAATATTTACTTCAAAAAAATAGCTGGAATATTAAAGTTAAAACTTTGAATTTTTATTCGTTATCAAAAGTACAGTTTTAGATGAATGGTAAAAAATTTTGATAAGAATTTCCTTCATACCTTCAATCAATTCCAAAGCTGTGAAGTTTAATACTATAAATATATTACCTAACATCACAGCTTTGGTAATAAAAGCTTTGCAATATTTACTTCAAAAGAATAGCTGGAATATTAAAGTTAAAACTTTGAATTTTTATTCGTTATCAAAAGTACAGTTTTAGATGAATGGTAAAAATTTTTGATCAGAATTTCCTTCATATCTTCAATCAATTCGAAAGCTGTGAAGTTTAATACTATAAATATATTACTAAACCTCACAGCTTTGGAATTAAAAGAAGATTTGAAGAAAATTCCTAGAATATTTTTTAGACTTCTCCTCGAAGTCGTTCAATTATATTATATAGGATTTTCTCTTCAGAATCTTCTCTCGATTTCTTAAGAAAAGTAAATAGATCTCCGTCGCTAAATTTTGATTTCATTTTCCTGCAAATTTATCAAGAGACTGTATTTAGAATTTCAATACAAAAAAGGAAGTTAACAAAAAGTATTTCATAAGTAATCTCTTATAATTATAAACAAATTGTGTTGCAAAAATTAGGCAGAAGCCAAATTTCCCACTATCATCATCATCATCAGTGTAGGTTAAAATTTTGAAGTTATCTTTAAATATCATTATTTGCTATCCCCTATTCACTTTTAGATGAATGGTAGAAAAAAATTGTTAGGAATTTCCTTTATTTCTACTTTCAATTCCAAAGCTGTGAGGTTTAGTAATATATTTATTGGTAACACAGCTAAATGTCATGTGATATCTTTAAAAAAATTGTGTTGCAAAAATTAGCTACAAGTCCCATTCATTTTCAATTAATCATCATCCTCGAGGGTTAAAAGTTTGAAGTCATCTTTAAATATGATTATTTGTTATCCACTATTCACTTTTAGATGAATGGTAAAATATCTTTATAGAATTTTCCCTTATATCTACTTTTAATTCCAAAGCTGTGATGTTTAGTCATATTACCAATAAATATATTTCTAAAAAAGTAATTGTGGAGGCTTTCATTTCGTGATACTTTTTGTAATTCAAAATAAATAAAACAATTAACTTTGTTGGTTACATTTTTTTACTTACACGTGTAACTATAGTTTCGACAACTTCAGCTTGTCACTATCAAACAATTATTGTTAGTGATACCAACAAAGTTAATTGTTTTATTTATATTGCTGAACCTCACAGATTTGAAATTAAAGAAGGTATAAAGGAAATACCTAGAATATTTTTTGGACTTCACATCAATGCTCGGTTTTACAATTATATAGGCATTTCTCTTCATCTTCTTCTTTTAACTTCCTCAGTAGAAGTAGTTGTTGGTCATTAAATTTTGGTTTCCATTTTTTTCGACAAATTTTTCAGGTGCGAGTGTTAAAGAATTACAATACTAAAAGCAGACTAAAATTGTATTTCTCTTTATTGCAAATATTTGCTAGGAGTCAAATTTCTCATCATCTTCCTTTTTGAAGGTTGAAATTTTGAAGTTATCTTTAAATATTTTCATTCTTAAGCAAGCAATAAATTCTGGAATAATAGAAAAAAAAATGATACTATTATTTTCTCATATCTCCACTCAATTAAAAAAGCTGCTAGGTTTAGTAACATATTTTAGTATATTTGGCCAAAACTCGGTATTACAATTATACACGCGCTTTTCTTCACTCTCCTCCTTTCTTAATTTCTTAAGTAGAAATAATGAAATTACAAAATTTTTGTCTTCAGTTTATCAATTTATCAAGTGATTTGGTTTAGAATCACAATACTTAGAAAGGAGGTTGCCAAAAATTATGTCAGAAGAGATTAATTCTTACAATATCGAAATTTTCTAAAATTAATTTAAAAAATGTACATTATTTTTTCTAAATACCTTAAGAACTGATACACACAAATCATTTTATTTTTTGGAAGATGAGTTCCAAATATTATATTATCTAAACAAGTATTTTAATTGCACCCCTGAAGGATACAACTTTGAAGTATCTTTATATGTGTTTAATTCTTACAAAATCGAAATTTTCTACAATTTATACAAAAAATTTACATAATTTTTTCCTAAAAACCGTAAGAACTGATGCCGACAAATCATTTTATTTTTATTGGAAGATTGAGTTTCAAATATTATTTTATCTAAAAGTCAAGTTTTCTAATTGCACATCTGAAGGTTAGAAAAAATGTTTTCTTCGTCATATTTTTTGAAGATTTAGTTGTAAATATTATATAATCTAAAAGACAAGTGTCTTAATATCACCGCTGAAGGTTAACACTTTGAAATTATCTTTACAGATTTATTCCCTATCTACTATTCAGTTTTGGATGAATTGTAATAATTTTTGATAGCAATTTCCTTCTTATTTGCAGCTATCCTGCATGATGATAATGAAGAGAAATTATTAACGGTGGAGGCTTCTACTTCGTTATACATCATTATTCACAAATAAATAAAAGTTTCTTCATCATTCTTATAGATTAAATTTTTAAAGTTGAAGTTTTATCTTCAATACTATTAGTTAAGTAATCTACTTATGGAAAATTGTTGCAAAAATTTATGACAAGTCAAAATTAACATCTTGATCATCTTGATTCCTGAAGGCCAAAACTTTATTTATTTTGATTTATTCCCTATCTACTATTCAGTTTTGGATGAATTGTAATAATTTTTGATAGCAATTTCCTTCTTATTTGCAGCTATCCTGCATGATGATAATGAAGAGAAATTATTAACGGTGGAGGCTTCTACTTCGTTATACATCATTATTCACAAATAAATAAAAGTTTCTTCATCATTCTTATAGATTAAATTTTTAAAGTTGAAGTTTTATCTTCAATACTATTAGTTAAGTAATCTACTTATGGAAAATTGTTGCAAAAATTTATGACAAGTCAAAATTAACATCTTGATCATCTTGATTCCTGAAGGCCAAAACTTTTGAAAATTTATAGTTAAGCTAGATTTTTTTGGTTCTTACCTTACCTAGAGAGGAAATCCATCAGCCTTGTAGTAGTTGACTAAAACCACTCCTCGGCGATCGCAGTTGTTGTTCCCGACTAGAAAAGACATTTTAGTCGTTGTTGTGGCTAAAAGGTCTTTTCTAGTCGGGACTCAAGTGATCGCTAAAATTTTGAGGCAGTTAAGCTAGAATATGTATCACGAAGTGAAAACCTCCACAACTACTTATTTATGTTTTGTTTTGTTTTTGAATTTGGCTCAAAAATATTATAATTATTTCATCTAACTTAATTTCTTACTTTCCGGAAATCAGATGAATGAGAAAAATGATTGATAGTAATATTAATTTCATACCTTCATTCATTTCTAAAACTTTAACGCTTCGTCATATTTTTATAGGAAGCCCAGAATATTTTTGGATTAGCGTTTAAAAGCTTCATTTTTCTTCACCTTAACTTGCCATCATTCAATTTTTATTTTCATCCATTTCTAAAACTTAAACGTTTCGTAATAGTACTATAGGAAGGCCAGAACATTTTTGGATATTCGTTCAAAAGCTCCGAATTTTTCTTCACCCTCTTCTATTAATTGCTTGAGTAATATTAAGTAAATTCCCATCATTCAAATTTTATTTTCGTTACTCACATAAATTTATCAGCTAACTATTTAGAATCTGAAAACTTTAGAAGGTTGCCAAACATTCTCACAAATTTGTCATTTTCTAAAATTAATTCATCAAAGCATTTTTTCTAAATACTGTAATAACTGGTACAGAAATATAATGTGTATAGAACATTAATCATCAAAAAATAGATAAAGTAAAATTTTGCCAGCATCATCATCCCTAAAAGTTAAAAGAAAACCTTTAAGCTTTCGTAACATAAAAGTTAGAAATTTAAAAAAAAAACCTTCAAGCTTTTTGGAATATATTCTTATATAGGCCAAAAGATGTTTAGATCATCATCATCATCATCAGCATAATCATCACTAAAAATTAGAAGAAAACCCTCAAACTTTCGTAATATAAAAGTTAGAAATTAAAAAAAAAACTTCAAGCTTTTTGGAATATATTCTTATATATGCCAGAAGATGTTTAGATCATCATCATCATCAGCATCATCATCACTAAAAGTTAGTAGAAAGCCTTCAAGCTTTCGTAATATAAAAGTTAGAAATTTATAGAAAATCTTCAAGCTTTCGGAATATATTCTTAGATATTCCAGAAGATGTTTAGATTTCGGGCCGAAAGTTATAATTATAGTTATGCAGTATTTCTTCTTTCTCTCTTTCCTCTTCTTCCTCTTCTTCTTCTTCTTCTTTTGAAGAATTTATCCATCAATGGATGTTTGCAACAATATGATCCACTTCTTCTCGGCTTCTGACTACTGATAGTAATCAGTCCAGTCCATTGTCTTATGTTCCTGAACCACGACATCTTTTTTCTTTATATTCCTATTTCTCGTTCCTATTCAGTTGAGTTTAATTTTTACAAAATTGATTTTTTCTAAAATAACAAATTTGCATTTAAATAATTGGACGTTTGTGCAAAAAAAAATTGGTTTACCTATAAAAATATTACTAGAAGTCCCAGTTCTTCGAATTGAATGGGAATATGACGGAAACTACTATCAAAAATTGTTACCATTCATCTAAAAATGAATCTGATAAAGAATACAAAGATTTAAAGAAGCTATTCAAGTTTTAGGAAGATAATTAGTTAATTGGACGTTTGTCTTCTAGCTACTTTTGTATCTCCATGTTTCACAAAGAAATTACTTACCTGAAACAGATCTTACGGTATTTAGAAACGAATATTCTAAAGAAATTACTTTTCTGAACCAGACCTTACAGTATTTAGAAAAGAATATTCTAAAGAAATTACTTGTCTGAACTAGATCTTACAGTATTTAGAATATTATTTTCTAAATACTGTAGGAACTGGTTCAGAAAAGTAATTTCTTTGTAAAACATGGAGTTACATAAAATAACTTGAAGAAAAATGTCCCAATTATTTAATTATCTTCCTAAAACTTCAATAGCTTCTTTAAATCTTTGTATTCTTTATCAGATTCATTTTTAGATAATTGGTAACAATTTTTGATAGTAGTTTCCTTCATATCACCATTTAATTCCAATTATGACTGCGGGATTAAGTAATATTTTTATAAGTAGACCAGAATATTTTTTTGATTTTCGGCCAAAGCTTAGAATTACAATTGTGAAGGCACTTCTCTTAATTTTTTGAAGTCTGATTCAATAGTAGTCCATCATAAAATATTTGCTTTTATTTCTCCTACAAATTTAACATGTGACCAAAAGTATTTTACCCGAGTTTAATTTTTGTGAAACCGAAATTTTCCAAGGCCAAGGCTTGGAATTACAATTGTAAATGCAATTCTCTTAATTTTTGAAGTGATTTAACAGTAGTCCATCATAAAGTTTTTGCTCTTATTTCTCCTACTAATTTAACATGTAACCAAAAGTATTTTACCCGAGTTTAATTTTTCCGAAACCGAAATTTTCTAAAATTGCATGAGAATATTTTCATCATTCGTTTTTCTAAATACTAGTAAGAACTGATTCAAAAATGTAATCTTCCTTTGGAAGATTGAGTTGTAAAAATTAGCTAGAAGACAAGCGTCTCATCAACATTCCTAACGTTTAAAGCTTTTAAGTTTTGATAGACATTTTCTCCATATTTCACTCATTTCTAAAATTGTATGTTTAGTCATATATTTTAGAATATTTTTTGGATATTTCTATTTGGGCATTTCCCTTCATTTAGTCTCTTAGTTATAATTAAATAGTTGTTCATCATTAAATTTTTATCTTCGTTTTCCCTACAAATTTATCAGGTGACAATGAAAGAATGTTACCAAAATTATTTCCGTTGAGCTAAATTTTTAGAAAATCGAAATTTTTTAATTTTTTTAATATGTTGGAAGCTTGAAGCCATAACTTTGTGATACATCTTGAATCAGGAACTTTATCAGACGATATGTAAAACTGTACTTTGTTAATATTAACAAACTTTATCAGACGACAAATAAAACTATACTTTGTTAATATTAATAAAGTATAGTTTTATTTATCGTCTGATAAAATTCCTGAAGTTTTTTTTGAAATTGAGGTACGAATAAATTTAGATCACTATTTTCTAACTACTACAAGAAATAGTGTAGACAAGTGATCTCTTTAATCCGTCGTGGTATTTAGCATCCTGCTCTCCTTAACATTTGTGGTTTATTGTTCTTAATATGATAATGTATTCATTAATTATAATAAATTTTCAATGCTACACAATCTGGAAATATTAAAGCAAATATTTTTCTTATTGTTGCATTAAAATTTGGGAAAAGAAACTTAGGCCAAAAAAATTGTAAAATGACCAAAATTATCAAATAAACTTAATACTACCAGATAGTAACGATCGCCAACATAATTTCCATTAAATTTAATACCTTCAGTAACTTCTTCTAAAATATTTGGTTCTTAAGTTTAGAGGGAAAAAAATAATTATTTAAAGCAGCCTTTTAGTAGTCCTCAATTTGAAATATTAAAATATTTTTGAATTTTTTCTAAGTTGAATACTGATACGTTAAAATTTAAGAACAAAAAAAGACCCAAGATTTTCAAAAATTCTCCAAAATTAAAAACTTAACTTCTTCAATACCTTCAGTAACTTCTCGTAATATTTTTGATTCTTAGGTTTGAAGGGAGGAAAGTAATAATTTAAAAGAGACTTTAGTTGTTTTCGATTTTAAATAGACAATTTCAATAGTTTTGAATATTTCTATACTGATCAAAAAAAATTCTAGCCAAAATGATGAAGTAAATATGAAGGCTTTAACTTTATTACTTCTACAAACTTCTCGTAATATTTTGAGTTCGCAGATTTAAAGTGAAGAAAGTATTAATTTAACTCAGCTTTCAGTTGTTTTCAATTTCAAATTGACATTGTTGATGTATTTCAAAGTTCCTTACTGTTTCCATAAAATCGTCAAAATAAAATTTCAAATAAATATTAACACTATAACACCTTCAGTAACTGCTCGTAATATTTTGGGTTCCTAGTTTTGAAAGGAAGGAAGTTATTATTCAACTCAGGTTTCAGTTGTTTTCCAATTTGAAATGAACATTGATGATGGGTTTTAAAATTCTTTGGTATTTCTAAAAAAAATGATAAAATCATCAAAATGAAATTTCAAGTAAATATGAAAATTGTAATACCTTCAATGACTTCTCACAATATTTTGGGTTCCTGGGTTTGAAGGAAGTAATTATTTAAAACAGTGATTGGTTGTTTTCAATTTGAAATTGATTATTTTGATTGTTTTTTTTAAATTTCTATACACTAAAACATTAAAATAAAAAAAAATAACAGACAAGCCCAAAAAACTTTATAAAATGATCAAAATTAAGTTTTTAGTAAATATATATATAAATAAAGACTACAGCTACTTAACGTAATATTTTTATAAAATCTTCAAAATTTTGAAGTCTAGGTAGGAAGTATTTCTAATTTCCAAAATATTAACAATAAAAACAAATGGAAAAAAGGTCTTCAGATGTGTTCTTCTCCTTATTTTCAAAATATAAAGAATAAAGGTTTTTCAAAGTATTTTCTATTATAAATAAATAAGAAAATCAAAGCTTCTTGCTAAGTTTCTTGTAAATCTATGGTATCAAATGGAATCCATGAAGCATTTAGGCTTTTAAACTTATTTTTTCTTTTTTAGCCCAGAAATCCAGAAGCTAAAACTAAAATAAAAAAACAAAACCTTATTTGTAAACATTTGAAAGAAATTCTTTGAAAACAATTTTACCATTGTGTATTTATTTTTTCTTTTGACAATGATTAGTTTATGGTCAAAACTATTGTACCTACAAATCCAAAACGTAAAACTGATAAATTGATAGAACGACATCTTCTTATCTTTTAACTATTAGACGATCTTAGAAATAAATAGAGTCCTATTTTTGCTACTCCATTGATAATTAACTATAGTACTCAAAATAGCTTCTCTTCTTCTACTTATTTTCTTTTTTGGCAAAGAACAAAATTTATTGTCAAGGATTTGAAAATAAAAACACTTTTAAAACTTATTTGAACACAGTATATTTGTGTTTCCTTTGTTAATTTTGGTAATGACCAATTTGTGATCGAATCGTAGTAATAGAATATCATATATACATTGGTAAAACAAATAGTACTACCATGTAAACGCCAACAATGCTCAGTTTTTTTTTTGTTTTGAATTTTATGACTTGTGTAAAACCAAATTAATCTAATATTTTCTATAACTAAATTCATTGCCCATAAATTGTAATTTAACATGATAATGAAAAAAGGACAATGGGAGCAATTAATACACCAAATTTGCTAATTATTTATTAGACGTTTCAAAAGTAATATAACATAACTCTAAAATGGTTGACAGTTGAAAATAGTAAAATTAAATTCGATGTGTATTGAAAGGTGATATACAACGAACCAAGTAGATATTAATTTGCACCAATATGTATTTATTCGATGAGTATTGTACAGACAGCTAATTTTGTAAATAGAGTTTTTTAGAAGGGGTCTAGTGCTCATATAAATTCGAAGAAGAAGGATAGTTTTTAGAGGAACCTATAATCGAGCAACCTTGACTGATATTATTAATTAAAACAAATGCTTCGTGGGCAGCTTCGTACACTCCGCTACTGTAGTACCGAGTTACTTAACCAATGGAGCCGACTTAAGGATCATGAAGTACAAGCGTCACATTTTACTTGCCATAATGAAATAAAAAAATAAAATAAACGCGTGTATCCTCCGTTTAAGTTGTAAATAAGCGCAATCTCTTTCCGTTTAATCCTCCGTTTTATTGTCCGCCCAGTATATAAAAGTGAATGAATGGTCTTAAGTTATATGTTGTAAATGTAGCTCTCTTTAGCCTGTGATAGAATGATCTATGATTCCGGTCTGAGCCCGAGCGGTGAATCGGGGCCGGGAATAGTTCGATTCGATTTGGAAGTTGCTCCGCACCACCTAAAAACCTTAGTTTAAGCCCAAAATTATCCCCAAATACAATGGTGTAAATAGTGCAATAATAACGTTGGTTGTTTTTTACTTGTGTAATTATTATTAGTTTTCTAAAATCGTGTGCAATCAAATTCTTCCAAACTAACTATTTTTTGGAAGTACAGAGCATAATTTCGGTACAACGTTGTTAAGTTTTCCGTGCGACCTAGGTGGTTTGAGCAACGGACCAAATTGAACGTTGAAATATTTAAAAGAAAAAAAATATTCGTTTCTGAAATTCCGATCCCAGTTTTGTGTTTTAACGATGATTTTTGTATTGTTGAGAAACTGAAAAGCGAGCGAGTGTGGTTGTGAGGGTGAATGTGATGCGCGCCTGTAGAAGACCTTTTATTATTTATATATATGTTATCAAAAAATATGAGACGAGGATGGTAATTGTAATTAATTATTAATACATAATAAGGTAGTACAAGTGTATTTGTTTGGTGCGTATGGCCTCATGGTGGCCATATGGAGCTCTCGAACCGAATTAACCATTCAATGTATATTACTGATGACAAAGTGTGAATCAAGCCGACGACGACTGTATCAATGAATATAGTTGCTACCTACTTTTTTGCTTTGATGCCATGTTCTTTATATTACTGTGTAACCTTATAATATGTAATTGTACAGATTGTCTGAACTGAATAAATATTTCTTTGGAAATTTACTACCGCTTTCCTTTTGTGTACAGTTCCAAGCATTCCCAGTGTTCCTCCGGCGTCTGGAAATTGTTTCCGTCTTATGTTTATGCGCGCGCGCTCCGACGTTTTAATGGCAATTGCTAGCAATAATGTAGAGCCGATTTATTGCTGCCCAACATTTAATTAGAATGATAATGCTGTACGTGATTATGTGTTCCGGATGATTTACGGGTCGTTGGGTCGCGCCGCGAAATTGCACATAAGCCCCTATTGTGTCGCTACATTTATTTTTATCCGTACGACTAATTGCTTTCATTTGTTAATGATATTTCCGACGTAATCATTAATATATGTTATTTATTATTAAAAAAACATGTTAACATATATTTATAATTATTGAGCTATCTTGAAGAATATGATTAAAATTAATTGATAGAACTGAGCTATGCTTAGGGAAGTAATGCTACCAAGTTTTCCAAAAATATTCAATTCTTTTGACTATTGCAATCTTTTATTACTTCTCCTCTGCCTCCTTAACAGATGACGTGCAAACATTACATCAACCTGTAAAACTGTTATTACACTTATATTTCAAAATTATTTCTTTCAATCGTTGATAGCTCTACGTTAATAAGAGTCGAAGATCAAAACCAGCCCAAGGCTTTCAAAGAAGGGAAGTCATAATAATTATTATTGAATTTTGTTAACAAAAAACTATTTCAATTATTGGACCTGCTATCTTTACAGGCATCCAAGCAAAATTATTTATGATACCTAATCGGGACACTTCATAACCTATTTTAAATCTATTGCAATTAATTATTCTCCATACATCATACCTCCATATTTGATGTATACACTTTTGCCCGGCCTCTTCCAAAAAAAAAATCGGGTTTTTTCTTTTGATATTTAATTACGTTACATTTTGCATCTTTCTAACTGAAATTTTGAACCATCTACTTTTAATATAGTCTATCTTTTTTTTTTCTTTCTTAATATAAAGTATTTTGATCGTGAAAATTATTTGATAGCTTTATTTACAGGAAAATATATTCTAGTGGGAAAAAATCATTTTTTTTTTGGTCCCCAAATATAATTTTAATATTTTTCTTAGGAAACTAGTATTATTTACTCGTATTTATGTGCCTCAAAACTGTCCAAACATTAAACTTTGAAGTTTACTAATTGGAGGGTGGGATGAGGACCACCCACCCTCCCTACATATGTATTTAAATTTAAATTACTGATCGCCTTTCGAGGTGCAAGAAATTCAATGTTTAAACTGTAGATATAAATTGAAGATTTTCAGCACCAAACAGTGATCGGCAGTTGAAGTAAAAATATGTAGGGTGGGTGGGTGGCCACTATCCCACCCTCCAATCAGTAGAACATACGTGGGGGTTTTAATTGTTAATTCATTTGAATAAAATCAATTGTTCTACAGTTTATAGATGAATTAAGTGCAAAATGTTTGTATTATATTTTCCAGAGTGTTTTGCTTATAGAGTAGGATAGAGGCTACCCAACAAATGTTAATCGATTTTTCTTCTTAAAATACTGTATGACAGTATTTGGTTTTTATTTCTACGACAATGTTTCACCACACAGTGTCTTCGTCAGGTAGAAGAGAAATGTTAATCAACTCTAGTGATTGTTTTACTAATTGGAGGGTGGGATAGTGGCCACCCACCCACCCTACATATACATTTTAATTTAAATCACTGATCGATTTTCGATGCGCAAGAAAATTAATTACCAAACTGTAAGTATTAATAAAAAATCTGAACATCAAACACGGTCAGTAATTAAAGTTCAAATGTAGATGTAGGGTGGGTGGATGGCCACTATCCCAACCTCCAGCTGTTAAAATATACTCAAGGGTTTTAATTACTCATTCATAGTTAAAGAATCAATATTACTACAATTTATTTCATGAAATAAGTGCAGGATTTTTCACAAAATTCTCAGGAGTATTTTACTGATTGGAGGGTGGGATAGAGGCCACCCACCCACCCTACATATACATTTTATTTTAAATTACTGATCGATTTTCGATGCGCAAGAAAATTAATTACCAAACTGTAAGTATTAATAAAAAATCTGAACATCAAAAACGGTCAGTAATTAAAGTTGAAATGTATATGTAGGGTGGGTGGGTGGCCACTATCCCACCCTCGATCTATTAAAATATACTCAAGGATTTTAATTAATAATTCATAGTTATAGAATCAATGTTACTACAATGTATTTGATGAAATAAGTGCAGGATTTTTTTCACAAAATTCTCAGTAGTATTTTACTGATTGTAGGGTGGGATAGATGCCACCCACCCGCCCTACATATACATTTTATTTTAAAATACTGATCGATTTTCGATACGAAAGAAAATTAAAACTGTAAGTATTAATAAAAAATCTGAACATCAAACACGATCAGTAATTAAAGTTGAAATGTATATGTAGGGTGGGTGGGTGGCCACTATCCCACCATCCAGCTATTAAAATATACTCAAGGGTTTTAATTAATAATTCATAGTTATAGAATCAATGTTATTACAATTTATTTGATGAAATAAGTGTAGGATTTTTTTCACAAAATTCTCAGGACTGTTTTACTAATTGTAGGGTGAGATAGAGGCCACCCACTCACCCTACATACATATTTGAATTTAAATTACTGATCGCGTTTTGATATGCAAGAAATTGACTTTGTACAGTGTAAGTATTAATAAATAATGTTAATATCAGTAGTTTAAGTTAAAATATATATTTAGGGTTGGAAAGAGGGACAGTGGTTACCCACCTACTGTCCCTCTTTCCAATCTGTAAAACATATACAAGGGTTTGTTTAATAATTAATTGCATTAAAATGAACGTTACTTTTCTTCGCCTTAAAGTGTTATTAAGCGATAATATTAAGAGTATTTTGACGATAGCTTAAAGAAAATAAAGCAAATACATGTCTTGGAACATGCAAAGAGCTTTTAGAAACAGAAACTATGTTTATTTACTGTAAAATATGTGTAATTTGATCTATAAATTACACATATTTTACACCTTTTTCGAGCCGTATAAACATCATGACTTCTATTGCCTAACAAATTTAACACTCTTGTTCTTCAAGCGTCATTTTAATATTATTTAAGATATCAAGGTGATGCAGATTTTTGGAAAAGGTTTGACCAAAAGATTATAAATGTTTTTCTATAAAAATGATATTACATAATTGATTTAAGAGGTTATTGGATTGATAGTTAATGTGGAGAACTTGTTTATTTTTTAGAGTTTTAAAAACGGTAATCGGCCTAGTGAAAAAAGGTCAACAGATCATTTAAAAAAATATCTAGAGGAACTTTTGGTTGATATTCCTTGATTTTTTGTATGTAAAACCTTTGCTGATACCTCTCCGTGGCAATGGCTTAGAGTTTTTGTCAATGGATCTTAAAGCATAAATTGGGATCAAATCTTATACCAAAGTATTAACAGTTTGGGAACGATGAAATTGACTGGTTATGCATAATTTTTGCAATTTTAAATTACGTGGGTGATTAAAAAATCGGTAGATGAAGTTTATTGACCTTAATGTTTAATAGTTATCTTGCAAACCACAATTATATTAGTTTGATCAACTAACGCCTTTTGTTCTTTAAGTTAATCAAATTCAATTCTGATCTTACATATTCATATTTTATTTCATTGAATGTTCTTGCAAATTACACCAAATTGATTTAAAGAAATAGATTTTATACTTGAATTTAAAGCGTACACCAGTAGGATAGAGTTCACCTACAAGGCATTATTATGAGGAAGATTTCCATATAAGATTTTTATATTGATAAGGAATCTTTTAGAAAAAACAAAAAATCTACTCTTTTAGTTATTATAAACAAAGTATTTGTATTTTATGGCCGTTTTGTAATACTGTATTTTGGTAATAATAATTACATATTATTTAGAATATCAAAGGGCTGTAGATTTTTCGGAAACTTTTGGGCGATAGATTTTAGAAGTTATTCTATAAGAATAATATTTGTTGATATATTAGCTTGTCTTAAGTCATTTAGGTTTTTACTAATAATCAATCAAGGCAATTTTTTACAGAAAGAAATAATTTTGTTCAGTTATTTATTGACAATTTTGTTTTGATAACCTTTTGCCATATTTCGTGTAATATTATGTTGCCATGCTCAAAGAACTTCTGGTCTTTCTCAGATAAAAACTTAAGCAAGTGCTATAGACACGTGTTTCGATCTTTCGATCTCTTCAGTACAACTTAACTATAAAATTGATTTTAAATACAAATAATATTAAATATTTGTATTTAAAATTAATTTTGTAATAAAGCTGTACATTGTCTGAATTGAATTGTTTACCATTCAAAGAGTTTTGCAAAGATTGAAATCAAAAATAGGCGGATGGCGTAAGGTCTGGTGACTATAGAGGATGGTCCATCAAGTACCATCCAAGCTCCAGCAACTTCTGGCCGTCACTAAACTTGCGTGTGGCCTCGCGTTGTCATTGTGGAGCACAACACCCTTACGATTTGTCAATTTGGCCACTTATCTTTGATAGCTTCATTTAATTTGTCCAATTGGCGACAGTACACAGCCGTATTAATGGATTGGTTCTGTGGTAGCAACTCAAAATATAAGACACCTTTATAATCCCACCAACTTGAAATCATAACCTTCTTTTGGTGGATATTTTTTTTCGAAATGGTTGCAGCTTATTCACCTGGCTTGCGCCATGATCATTTTCGCATGATGTTATTATAAACTATCCATTTCTCATGGCCAGTGATAATACATTTGAGAAATTTAAATTAATTTCTTTGAGTTCATGCAGAATCCAAATATTGAGTTTACTAACATATCCCAGCTGGTGCAAATGTTTTTCCACGATCGCTTGAGAAATTTTTAATATTTTTGAAACTTCTCGACCCTGTAAAGGCGGTTAGCTTCGAGTAATGCCTTTATTATATCATCTTCGGGTTCTACGACTTTCCTGAATGTGGCGCAACTTATACATTGAAATTACCGGAACGGAAATTTGGCAAACCAATTCTGGCACCGACGTTCTGTTAAACAATCACTACTGTATGCGTCACATAACTATTTATGGGCTTGTGTTTATCACTTTTCTGAAGTAAACAGTTTGCTTTTCCATCTTCTGACCACTGCTTTACGAGGACTACTGAATCGATTCACTTAATTTTATTTCAAATGACAACTGAAGTATCTCCTGTCAAATGGTATTTAGGTTAGATGATTGGACTGAAGATAGTTGGTTCAAAATATAAGTGTACATCTATCGGTCGGAACCGAAATAACTTAAAACACAA
The DNA here is from genome assembly GCA_963969525.1 of Ontholestes murinus. NCBI lineage: Eukaryota > Metazoa > Arthropoda > Insecta > Coleoptera > Staphylinidae > Ontholestes > Ontholestes murinus. The sequence goes on along the minus strand of OZ018392.1, from coordinate 59,372,872 downwards.
CCTAATAGCTAAGAATGAAAAATTAGAGTTTCAGAATTTTATAGCAATTTTACTTCCGTATTTCGCATATTTATGTAATTTCTCTCTAAGATTTTAATAATTTTGCAGTAATTTCTCTTCTAATTGAGAGAATATTCTTCGAGAGTTCTAGAATTTTAAATTTCCAATTTTCCAGTATTATCCGAATTTTTAAACAACTAAATTGTAGTTTCAAAATTAATTTGTTTTGTAGTCTTAGTAAAACTCATTGTTGTAGATTCACGAAATTTTTTCGTATTTTTAAATTAAAACAAAACTTTGTTTTACTAAATGTTTAACTAATTTTTCTTCTTATTTAGAGACTCACAGAAATATCTTTTCCAAGTTGCAATAATTATCTCAAGTAGTTTTTTATCTTTAGTCTTTACTTTTTCTTTGTTTTTTTAAGAATTTAAAAAAATATTTACTGAAATATTTCTAGAATTTTCTTCAAGAATTCAATCATGTTTAGAATTTCTTATTCAATTTTTATCAGCACTTCCTGTTTTATATTATCGGAATTTTTTTATTTTAGAATGTTTTAGAGCTCTACACCTTTCAGAATTTTCCAGTGACTGCTATTTTATTTCTTCACTAATTTCTTTTTTAACTTAAGACAATTTTCTTTGAAAAAGAATTTCCTAGCAGTTTCCCTTTTAAATAACTAAAATGTTTGGAAATTGTGGAGTAATTTCACACTCAAATTACGACGATATAATTTTGATTTTTTCAGCATTTTCTCTATTTTTGTAGCAATTTATCATTAATTTTTAGAGGATTTTTTTCTTACGCCTTTCAAAACTTTCCAGAAATTACTATTTTATTTATTTATATTTTTTTTCATTAACCCTTTCACCTACAACCACGAGTGTAACTCGTGTTTAAAAATTTAAGCCAGCCGCATCTAGAACGAGCGCGACTCGTGCCCCAAGCAAAGTGCATTTGTGCACTTGCTTCGCAACTGGCACTCGCAATCGGACGAGAAAAGGGTTAACTTGTTTTCTAATTTGTCACAATTCTTTTGATAGACAAGAATTTTCAAAACTAATTTTTCGAGATTTAGGAATTTCCTGATAATTTGCCTTTTAAATATCTAGAATGTTTAGGTATTTCTTCTCGATATTAAGCAGTTTTCACCCTTAAATTTCGAGAATATAATATTTCATATCTTCATGATTTTCTCTTGTTTTCTAAAAATATCTATATATTTTAGCATTTCTTGTTACATTTTAGTGCGTCAACTTTTGAATTTTCCTGAAACTTTTCTTTGAGTGATTTCGTATTTTTCTGCATGTTTTTTAGAGTCTCTTTTAGATTGCAAACATTTTCTTCAAGAATATAAAAAAATATTTCATTCAACACACTAAAATTCCGTATATAAAAATTTCAATACTTACTAGTTGTTTCTCTAAATTAAGCCAATTTTCTTCGAGTATTATTTTTCAATAAAACGGATATAAAATCAAAAAAAGCCTTACATATAGTCTTAACATATTTCTAGAAAAACTGCCTTTATGTCTGTCCGTGGGCGCTGTACCCCAAAAATCGCTTAAGATATAAGGTCCAGACTTTAAAATAAAATTTTATCGTTCCGTGTCAACAACAGCCACGGACCGGTTTCGATCTACTTAGGATTTCATCTGCGTAGCACAGTTTGAGGCAGGAAAACTCTGAAGTATTTAATCTTCCGGAATTATTTGTTGAAAAAGTTTATAGTATTTTAGTATTAACTTTGTTTCTACAAATCTTTATTTCTGCAACTTAAGCTTGGTAACCAAGCCTACTATTAACAAATAACATTTTTTTTTCATAACAGTCTACTAATATAACAAAGTAGTTAATACTTCACAGTAAACAATATTAATAATTTTTTATTAGTTAATCTTTATTCCATCTCACTTGTAAATATTGTAAAATGATTTTATTCTATAAGTCGTAAAATACATTTAAATTACAGGTTTAACTTTTTTGGCTTAAGTATTATTAAGAAGAAATAAGCCTTGGTGGCTTAAAAAGGCAAAGTTCTTTTAGAAGATTTTTTTATGGGAGGAGAAGGAATTCATCATGGACACCCTTTTAATAGGATAGTGTCGGACTCCTTTAAACTAAAACGGCTCCTCCGCTATCGCTGAGTTTTCTAGTCGGGATCTGAAGCGAAAAGATCGCTAAGATTTGGGGGTTCCGGTTATCCCGTGTGGCTGTCAAAAGGAGCGTTAGTGATCGGTTACGGTGGATCTAGGCTTTGGAGGCTAATTAGAATCATCCGGGGTTTTCGATATTTGGTGTCAGCAGTGGCTGTATTTCAGAAATGTTATTCCAAAGGGGGGACTATCATCCTGTCATCATCTATTTTGCTGTAAATGTTTACATCTAGCTCTTTGATAAACTTCAAGACACTCGGAATCTTAGTGTCACGTAGAATTTGTGTATTCCGCATATAAGGGTCTGCATACTTTGGAGTTTCGCTATTAGAGTGTATCTACGATATATTTAATTAATTGCTCACTTAACCCGTGGTGAAACATATTTGAAAAATCTTGATTAGAAATTAAAAACACTTGGTTTGTTTCACAGAATATTTATTATTTTTTCTCTCCGACTAGTTTCGACAAAATGTCATGACCAACCCACTGAACATCAAAAAAATATTATGCAACAACTCAAGAATAGACCAATTAAAGAAGTACGGTGTTTACGAATTAAAGTGTGGTGATTGTGACCATATATACATAGGACAGACAGGACGAACCTTTGAAGCAAGATAGCAAGAACATAAAAAATCAATATACAATAAAAAGCTAACAACTGGATTTTCGCAACATTGCATAGAAAATAACCATTTTTTCCAAAATAACAATTTAAAAATATTGTACTCAGGTAATAAAGGTCGGCATCTTAATTACAGAGAGGGATTAGAGATAAATAAGGCCATAATTAGCGGCAAACAAATAACTAACAATATTGAAGAGATTTGGAAGTCCCCGATTATGACGGCCCTTATTACCTGAATTTGTAATCCATATATATATTAGTGTAACCTTTTGTACATTATTCATTACTCCTTGATAATGACATTTTGTCGAAACTAGTCGGAGAGAAAAAATAATAAATATTCTGTGAAACAAACCAAGTGTTTTTAATTTCTAATCAAGTATCTACGATAGCCCTAAATGGATGCAGTGTAAGTTAACTGCGTCCTTTCATCAGAGTAAAAATCCCTTACTCTGTTTCGCACAGATGAGGTTGATCTCGTGTTGGTGACAGGCTACGGTTTAGCCAAAGAAGCTCTGTGTGTTTATATTTGGTATGCGTCCGTTTTTGACCACCACACTAGGCGATGATTTTGCCGAGATATTGTATCTCGTATTTTATCGGGATTAGTTTCCCTCCAACAGAGTATTTGGTAGGGATTGATCTTTATGTTTTTTTGCTGAAATGTATCAGCATATACCTAAACTCACCATTGGGTATTTTTAGAAGAAGATATTATCTTTATTTAAGATAGGTGAATATGATACCTATCCTATTTATGAGTTTAAAATTAAGATTGCAAGAAGAATGTTTCAATGGGAGCAATTAAAACGCATATTTAGTTATTTGGGGAGTATTTTTATTAACATTCAAAAGAAATGAATTTGTGACATAACTAATGAGAAGGTTATAAATAATTTTAAATTCCTTTTTATATATCACACACTTTTTATTCGTGACTATTTAATGAGAAGGTTGATTTTGATGCATTTTAAGGAGTTTGTTAATATCAGGCCAAGTTTTACTTAAAAACAACTGTAAGTAACATGAAGCTGATTTCTCTTTTTAGTTACTAACGTTGCTACATCATCAAATCCACGTTCATCTAAGTAGATAGATGGTAATGTTCTTAGAACATTATAATCAATTATAATCCAGTGTACAGCTGTGAAATTGGCTTCTGCAGCCAAAATTTTTGGTAGCTATCCTTGAATTTAATTTTTAATTCCTCATTTGTTATCAATTCTATTAGTTCTTCTTCTAGCTGAGATGATCCTGGTGGGTTAACATTTTTAAAAGAATCCAAAATCCAGTTTGGTGTGGTCACGTTCAAAATGTCTTGGAATCGTTCCTTGAAATCTCTGTTCAGGTTTTCTAAGAGTTGGCAGTAAACAAGAAAGTCGTCGTTACTGAATGATACTCCTGATAAATTTGGGAAGTCATTAAATTTCCGTCTGACGATATTTTTTTGTATAATAATAGTTTGTATACGAAAGGAGCAATGCTATTTTTTGTCTTAATTACGATTAAGTCATCACCTTGAAGTTGGAGGTTGGCATCATTAAGTAATTTATATAGGTCTGTCAAGTATGAATATCGTTCTTTGATAAGATGTGTTTGGCGCTCACTTTTGACTCTTAGTTTTCTAGGAACTCTATCGCAGGCTATGAAAAATTATTTGGCAGGGTGAATTATGTGGGCGATGAAAAATTTATCTATTGGAATTGATTGTTTGTCATCATTTTTAAAACTATATCTAGTCCATCAGCTAAGGCATTTTAGTTTTAGATTATCAAATTTAAAAGAGAAAAAGTATTTTATTTTACATTTACTTATTACCAGGTACATACCACCATAAAGACGAATGCAAAAGTACACTGTTAAGGAAAATTACCATAATAACTATTACTCGATGTATGAACAGCTATTCAGTTGAATCGTATAGCCAAGAAATATCCCCTGAACATTATTACTCATAAAAAAAATTATTTCTTCTATATAAGGTCTACCCCAAGGATCCTCGTTATCTCCGCAACTCTACAAAAATTTAATGTTCCGTAATTGAATGTTAATTAATTTATTATATTTAACTAATAACATATTTATAATCTCTGAAATAAGACATTTATTGTCTGTTGAGAAATAAATAAATAAATTACAATCTTTTTATAAATAATCTTACTTTAAATTCAATATTATCGCAATATTTATTTTGTTGGACATAAACGATTATTTAATTTAAAATAATCTTCTTTACTGCTGATGGTATCAGACATGGGGCAGCAAATAATAATTATGTAATTCAATATCCGAGGGCCGATTAGCACAGGAAGTATTTTGTTTTATATGTGATTACTTCGAAATATTAACAATTTGCATGAATTACAAATATATTTATTATTAATTATTTCACAACGTATTGCTTTAATTACGTGGCACAAACTACAGGTTCAATCAGGTGGTACCTTATTTAATTCCTGACTAAGAAATTCACCTGTTTGAATAAAATGTATTTTGTTGTGTTTAATTTATAAATACGAACGGAATAAGTTATTTATGGTATGAGTTTGTTTCCTTATGTCACACCGAAAATATGTAAAGGATCAGATGTCGCCAGAAAAAAATCCAAAGTCTGGAATTCAAACCATAACAATTATTATTTCTGGCGACAAGCATTTGTTTCGGCCGATTAATTGTTTACAATTGCGTCGGGCCAGTGTGTGCTTGGAAGCAAAACAAGCCTAGCTATAAATCTTCAATGGCTTTATTTGTCCTGGAGCGTGGTGAATGCGGAGCCACTGAAGCGAGTTGCTTGACCCCAAAGACGACTTGGTCAACTTGTCACCTCGCTTCGTTTACGAAACAATCGAGCGGGTTTCCCATTAAGCTCACGGGGAAGTTATAAGCCGTTCGCTCCATGCCGGAATTATACGTCCCGAGATAAAGTAACAATTTGAAAACATTGCTCTGATGATAATTCGCGTCGTAAAGTGTCTAGGTCTGGATGCCGGGGGAAGAGCAGGAGACACAAAGGCAAGCCAGGACTCTCAGGACTTAGCGCACGCAATTTCATTTCACAGGAAACCGCTTCCCAGACAAAACAAACAGCCCTGTCGGCGTTACACACACACACACACACAAACACAAATCCACGTATAACTGCATAATAACCACAAACTATGTCGTGAATTTTAATGTGCACATTTGAGAGAAATCTCTGAGGAAAAATCGAATTCGTTCCGCGAGATGGAATTAGTTTACATAAAGACGTACCAGCTGAAAGCTAATGAATTAAAGCACCAACTTCTACAGTTCCTGCTCACAACTTTTATAATTAGACGCGTAAACACAAAATGAAAGAGAGGATTATCTATAAATGTCAAAGGGCAAAACTACTCTCAACTCTAATGGTTGAGTGTTAGATAAGACGCTCGAGCTTTACTACTAGAAATTGTTCCCATAATTAAAAAAAAGCTTTATCTCAGGAAGTACTCGTACTGCCCGCTACGAGAACCTGATGTGATTAGTTATCAAGTGATACATATAATAATTCATTAGAAATGATATTCGACATGTGGTTTTACCTTTAAGCACTTATATTTATACCGCTTAGGAAATGAAGCATGTACTGTTGAAAGCTTAGTATGATATAAATTTGCAACATGTTTTTAATAATTGCTATAATATGTTTCTTGCAATAATACTATAATTTTACTACTTTTAGCCTATTATCGTATCAATAGATGTTGTAGTTAATAGGATTCCCTATAAAAAAATTAAAAATACAACTACGGCGTATTTTTGTCATTTTAACAAAGTTGTAAACGTTAAGTACGGCACGGCGTTTTCGTTAATTAAATGATAAATATGATAAAAGATTCAGAAAGCATGAATATTTTTGCAACGGCTCCTGAAAGTAATTTGAAAATTATACGGCGGCTTCGAATTTTTATCTCGCCAATGGCCGACCGATAACGATTCGTAACATAAATTTCCGTAAATCCTCTGAACTGGTGGCCACTATCTGGAAAATTTTGAATATTTCGTCATATCTTATGTTAATAAGAAACCGATATTTTTGAAGTCAACGTACATTTATACGTGGAAATTATATGAAATAATAAATAACAGTAACAACAAAAAATTGTACATTGTGACATTTTTCTCTTCTATAATGGCAATTATTTTGATTTTATTTGCTTTAATAAAATATTAAGAATTAAATGTGAATTATAAATAATAATTGCATTCTTAATGGTTTTACAAGAAATGTAATAAAGCTTACTTTCTTTCTTTGAAAATGAAACGTTTTAATTTTACATTTAAATAAATAACATTATAATTAAATTTGTTCTTGGTGTTTTTCATTAAGTTTTAAAGAATTTTAAGTGTTATTATTTGATAAAATTAATATGTGTATAATGATAAAATGCGAAAATTGAATAAAAGCTCGAAAATACACAAACACTGTTCATGTGCAATTCACTTAATATTCCTCCACATCTTCTCCATCTACTAGACAAATTCCTAAACACCAGTCTCGTCAATCTTCGTATTCGAAACAAACTTCCAATCCTTCATTCCCCAACAATGTGTTCCGCAAGGTTATAACCCTAACTGCCAATACCTCAATTCTCACATCTTCGCTTGATAAAAAACTATTAAAAACTTTTAGGACTCTTCAGGGACTGATAGACACAATTCAATAATGGTTTTCTAAATGGAGAATTTCCATAAATCCTAACAAATCCCACTTATTTCTTCCATTTCACCATGCTGGTACTTCTCCCTTCCATATAAACCTAACTAAAACCAATATTCCTGTTCATGATTTTTAATTTTATGTTTCGAGTATAGGATTTGATGTAGAGTTTAGGATCAAAGGTTTTTCCCAGATATACATTTGATCCTAAATTCTATTTCAAAATCCATTCTCAAAACAAAATTAAAAATAATAAATAGTACACGGCACTTTAGAGCCCTAACATGCAAACATCAACATCAATCTCTATGAAGACTGCAGTTCCTATATATATAAAATCATTTGCCGTCCTTTGCTTGATTACGCTGCAATCCGCTTTCATATCCCTCATCTTCCGTTTTAAGGATTTGCAAGTCTGTTAAACCTCAGCCCTTAGAATATTAACAAATATCAGGCATCCTAACAATCCTC
>OZ018392.1:59317522-59364730 GCA_963969525.1 Ontholestes murinus | reverse complement strand
ATCTTGAGCGAGAAAAAATGTATGCATATTTTTAGTTAAAAAAAATGTCAAAAAATTGGATAACAAAACAAGTAAAATACTGATAAATCATAAAAACTTATAGAAGAATATTTTAGAAATACATCTACTCTAACATCTAACTCTTAAAAATTGAAATTAGTAATAAGAAAATGCTGAATGGTTTAAAAAAAACATACAACACACAATGCTGCAAATTTCGAAAATTTTTGGGATTTAGATATAAAAACAAATGAAAGATTATTTTCGAAAACTCTAATCAAGTATTAGAAGTAGAAATATCGAGGATAAAATGCTGATTAATCTCAGGAATCGAATGAAAATGCAAAAATTGTTAGAACTCTACATAAATATGCTCACAAATTGAAAAATAAATTCCTACATATTTTCTACATTAATTTAAAAAAATTTAAAATAGAAAATTCTGAAAAACTGGCACATTTTATAAGAGCAATTTTGTGGTAAAAATTCTATGTGCTGAATTTTCCGATGATGTAATAAAATTAAAGAAATTAAATCCTTGAAGAAAATTTCGGGATTTTGGAGGGAAAGATGTTGAAAAATACGAAAATCTTCAAAGATCCACTGAAATCAGAGATTCCAGGAAAAAACTAGGAAGAAATAAAGCAAAATTGATGGAAAATAAACACAATAGGAAAGGTTAACAAAAACATAGAGATAAAAAAATTGATTGAAAATTCTAGAACCCTCATACAAAATTGTTGCAATTTGAATGATTCGAAAATTCCTTCAAACTAAAACAGAACTTCTCGATTACGCAAGAAATTTCGGAACATTTTTAGAAAATAAAGTAATAAGGAGAAGATACTAAAAAATTGTAGACGTCTCAAGAAAATCCTTAAAATTAGATTAGATTAGGTTAGATTTATTTATTTACTTAGCCACCAATACAATGTATATACATGGAATTGTTTGCACAATCGTAACATATATAACAAATGGCGGATGTATACGTCGCAACATGGGAACAAATAGTTCTCTAGTACAGTAATAATATTAAATATCAGTAAAATAATTGTCGTCAAATAATAGTAGAGTACAATAACAAATATAAAATGTCAATAAAATAATTGTCGTCAACAGGATAAAAAACATAGATAAAATTAACAAATATTGAAATGTTACTCAATATGTTGATAAATTCATTGAATGAGTAGTAGCACTTTTGTATGAGAAATTCTCTTAGCTGCTTCTTGAATAGCTTAATATTTTTTATTTCTTTCAAAATGTTGGGTAACTTATTATAAATTAGTATACCAGAATGATTTGGGGATTTCTCGTACAACGTACTTTTATGACGTGTGATGTGAAGATTGTTTCTATTCCGCGTTGAATAATTGTGGTTATGAAAAGAGAATACATTTTACAAGCTAAAATATTTTTGGATTTTTGAAGAAAAATATAGAAATATGACCCCCAATTTACTAACCAGCTATCGTCCTATGACACTCCTACCTGTTATTGGAAAATTGTATAAATCCCTCCTTAAAACCAAAATCCTTTCTTTAATTTCTAACCACATCCCCAAATATCAATTTGGATTCCTTCCCCGTCATTCAACTTCTCTTCCTCTAACCATCCTAGCCTCTATTATCCAGACTGCCCACCTTAAAGGTAGAGCTCCTGCAGCATTATTTCTGGATGTTCAGAAAGCATTTTATTCTGTCTGGCACCAAGGCCTATTGTATAAATGTCACCTCCTCAATATCCCTTCTCGTATAATTTTAAACAATTCCTCTCTAACAGATTCCTAAAAGTAAAAATTCACAACTCTTTCTCTTTTTCTTTTACTCCCGAACAAAGACTGCCTCAAGGTTTTTAGCTCCGACATCTATAATCCTGATCCTCTCTACTTCAATCCTTCCAAATATCTCTTGCAATTTGCAAATGATACTGCACTAATTACTCCTACGTTACCAAAAGCCCTCCAATTCCTTCAAGAGCTTATTGACTCCCTTCAACACTGGTTTTCAAAATGGCGTATTAAAATTAATTCCCACAGTTCACAGCTCCTAATTCCATACCATCTCACCAATAATTCCCCTTACAATGTTTCTATTTCCCAAACTATTATCCCTCTTTCAACTTCCGTTAAATACCTAAGCATAACCATAGTCCCAAAAATCAATTTCAAAAAGCACACAGCTATAATTAAAAGCAAAATAACATCCAGAGCAAAATATTTTAGATGTTTAACATACAGAAATGATGGTATTACTAGCAAAACAGCAGTCAAAATATACAAGATGATTTGCCGCCTATTACTGGACTATGGTTGTACCCTCTATCCTAGTCCCAACAATCTAACCTCCCGCAATATTGAAGTTAACGAGCGAGCATCCTTCGTACTCTAACAAAACTTCGTCATCCTCTTAATCCTTTACACAATCCTTCTAACCAGCTCCTCTATGATACCACTTTAGTTATCCCCATCCTAGAATGCGTTCGATTCCTATAAGAAAAATTCTCCAAAAATCCTTTCAACTTTCACATATTATCCGTATATTGTATTCCTAGAAATCCTAGTTTAAAAATCCTAATTCAACCATATTTGATTTCACCTCTTCGTTTCATCCATCTACGCATTAGCGACTGACGCCATATGACTGCACAAAACAAGGCAGAAAGACCTCTGGTCGATAGCCTTTTGACGAACTAACTTACTAACATCATCCATTATTTATTATTTAAATGTATATATGTATAGTTTGTGAATAAAAATGTGTATTATTATTATAGAAATATGAATAAAATGCTGGAAAATGATTTTTTTTCTAAACTCTGGCATTTTTACAATCAAAATTGTAGTGAATTTTTCAATAATAAAATATCTAATCATCAAAAAATTGGTAACTTCTTTCTATAAATTAAATTGAAACATTGAAACTTTTTAGTATTGAAATTTTTATATACATATTTTAATGGTCGTAATGAGAGCGAAAAGGTCATCTCATTTATTTTGGAGCATCATCAGAAACAACAATGCCTACTTGCTCAAGAAGCGCAAGATTAGAAAGCCTTTCCGTACTGAAAGCCAAAACCTCATCAATCTGAACACCTATAGATATAATGGATTGATTCACAAGAAGTCCCTCGACATCATCGCTGCTCCGGACAAGAAGGGAATAGAATAGAATAAAATAGAATAGTTAATTGATGTTAATACCATTAGGTTTACATTAGTCCAGTTCGATGAGGTTCAACTTCAATCGTATGTAATTTTATTCCTAACTTTACAAAAAGAGGCAACTTTGTATTTAGATGTGAGATGCATTTTCGATTTTTCACACCACCTACTGACCCTGTCCAAATACTCTTAAAGCTTATGATAATCAGAAATAGATTTAACTGGAGTAAACATCTTCAAGTCGTCTGTGTATAATAAAAACGAGCTTTGTTGTACTGCGCCATAGATATCGTTAATGAAGAAATTAAAGAGAATTGGCATACCAGATTTTACATCAATAGCATGAGAAATACAATTATCAATTTTAACGCACTGAGATCTATCCGACAAGTAACTACTAATATATTGTACGATAGTATTGTTGAAATGTAAAGCCTTCAGTTTTTTGATCACATTGCCATGACTTACACTATCGAACGCCTTTGAAAAGTCTGTATAGATGCCGTCTAATTGACCTTGACTTGAACATGCATCTCTTAAATTAAATAAAACTAAATAATCACAATTATTACTTTGTTTAAATTTAAACTGAGCCTTATGTTTATTATAAATTAAATTGATCAAATCACCATTAAACCATCTCGGCTACTTATTCTTAGAGGGTTTTAAGTTTTGGAACATATTAGACGATGCCGAGGTTTAGGATTACGAGAGCGCCATGAAATGTTTCTGGAATCGACAAGAAACATACTGTATTGATATAGTTTTTTATTTTCAGATCAATACACTTTTGCTCTAGTCTCTTCAAGCCGTCGGAAAAGTAGGATATTTCGAGGTATGCAAAATAACCATCTGTAGCGGCGATGACCACTTCATTTGAGGCTCTTTTCTGACTTTTCAAAACATCAATCCCAATAGGTTTATTAAGGAAAATACTTTTGCAGGCCTTAGTCTTTTAGAGCGTTTACCCATTCTAATCACTCTGAGCGGTACAGACCCAGAACTAACTTTGTAGATTACATCAAGAATTAAATTCTTATCGACTTTGATACAATTGCTGGTTTCAGAGTCGATTGATATTGAATATCATAACATTAATTAAACCCTTTCCGCACAATTATTTTTGAAAGATATCTCGGGCGTATGTGGAAAAAGGTTTAAAAATTGTAGAACCCTCAAAAATTAAAATATTAAATAAAATTTTATGTAACAGTAAATTCTGGAAAACTATAAAAAGTAAAGAATGAAGAAAAATTTTTTGTATGCTGGAGAAAAACGATTGAATGAACCTAACCCCTAAGCAAAATGGTTGCAATTTGAATGATTCCTTCAAAGTAAAATCAGAAATTCTCGATTACACGAGTGATTTTGAAATATTCTCTAAAAATATGTAAGCCATTGCAACATTCTGGAAGTCTAAGGAAATTCTCCTACGAGAAATTTCTACATTTTTTTTAAATACATGAAGAAAATCTGGTAACAAAAATTGCTGGAAAATAAAATAAATTCGAAAAATTGGATTCTTAAAGGAAAATATAGAAAATTGAAGAAAATGCTAAAAATGTTTTATTATTTATATTTCAAATCACTGGCATTTATAAAAAATCAAAATTCTGCAGCGAATTTTTAAATAAAAAATGCCTAATCATCACAATTTTGTGATGCTGACATAAACAGCTAAAAAGTATCTTCTAAAAAATAGACAAAATAAGTATATAAAAGCATTTGTTAAAGAATCTGAATGCCCAAGAGGATATTTGCTCCCTCAGCATCATGGTAAAGTAAGTGTTTGAGTGGAAAAACACAATTTGTGATTGTGAACTTCGCCCAAAATTTAACTTTTTAGTATTGAAATTCATAAATACTATTTTTTAATTGTCATGATAAGAGCAAAAATATCGTCTCATTTAGTTTCGAGCATCATCAGAAACAACAATGCCTGCTTGCTCAAAATGCATAACATTAGCAAGCATTTCAGTACTTAAAGCCAAAACATCACCAGTCTGAGCGCTTACAGATATCAAGGATCGATTCATAAGAAGTCCCTCGCCATGACCGCTGTTCAGAAGAAGAAGGAATTAACTGTATCCCAAAAAAAGGCTAAATTCTTTGGTTTGTTTTGTTTTCGTGAAAGTGAAGAAATGTTACATAAGACACCTAGACTCCTCTAGGTAATGTCAGATTCGTTCTGACTAAAACTCCAGTCTTTAGTGATAGTATATTGATTTGGGTTCTTAATTTACTTTAGAATGACTGACTAAATGCATTATTAGTGAATTTTATATCATGATGGAAAGTTAAAATTTTGTATTACTAAAAAATTTAGGTGGTTAGTCGTCTAACTCTTATGGATGCTTTCTTTTGCCTGATGGGTATCCTAGTTCAATGTGATCCTGCAGAAGGTAGATTTCGAAGTTGGTAGAGTGGCTGAGGGCCAGCTAAAGGATACAGTCTTGGACTCTGGGGATGTTTAATTCCGAGCGCAGCTGATATAGTACCATGACGCATTGACAAACCTAATCATCACGCTCTATGTGGCCTCTAGATTATTCATTTGCGTCTTGGAGAGGATAATCCATGCAAGGTAACCATATGTCATATTTGACCGTATGATTGCCTTGTATAGGTGGACTTTATTTAAGAGGAAAAGCTGTCTTCTGGCGAGCAGTAGTGATTTGAGTTGCGTAAATGATGGTTTGGCTTTCGTCATTTGAACATTTATTCCAATTTAGTCTTTTCTCCATATGCAGACCGAGATATTTAACTCGGTCAACCCATTTGGATTATCGTGTGGAACAATTTAGGGATAGCAGTTTAAAAATAAATCCATCATGCCAGACGCGATCAAAAACTTACGATTATAACCTTCGATTATGTAATCGCTGGTTCGTATTAGCTGGTGGTTTGTGGATAGGCTTTTTATGAAGCAGAATTGTATATTTGGGACGACTTTGTGATCATTCGGTTAAGCGAACGTCTATGGTTTCGAGCAGTTTACCCAGTGTACAGAGTAAACTGATGGGACGATGTTTTGTAGAAACTTAAGATCTTTACTTAGTTTAGGCATTAAAATAACTGTGGCATGTTTCCACGTTTTTGAAAAATAGCCTTTCTCGGGCAGGCATTAAAAATGTTTGTGGGAAATACAATTGTCTTAAGTGAGAGATTCATGAAGCAACTGTAATTGATTTTCTCGTGTCCAGGTGCTTTTTTGTGTGGCACCAATTTGATGAGGTCTCTGACTTCTCTAGCAGTTGTCGGTTTGGGACAAAGTCCAGAAGTCACTCGTGGCGTCGTCGTTTGGCAAAAGTTGCAATTCCAGGCTATCCGCAAAGGCTTCTTTTTTATCCTTCGCAAGGTAGACGAGGCCATTTTCCCATGGATGTCAGAAGCCACCTTTCTAGTGAAGTTCTTTGTGAACTTCCAACGGGCATTTCGGATTTCTTTGAGCTCTTTCTGAATTTCATTTTGTAATCTATTCAGATCCTACTTTATTTGACGACAGCGTATCCGTTGCCAACTACGGCAGACACGATTTTTTCTATAATTTTATTTAGGAGATTTATTGAGTGGATCGCTCGAAGAGAATATTTTCACTTAGGATGGCATTATGAATAGCCGAAGTGAGGAATTCGGATTTTTATACCATCATCGATCCCCTCTCGATTAAGCATCGCCGGAATCGATGGTACGTGTTTCGAGATGGAATTATTGAAGTGATTTTGGCTGCTCTCTTAAATCTGGATATTTCTGTGTGTATATCCGTTATTACTGAATTGTGATCTGATTGTAATTCTGAAGTGGTCCAGATATCTATATCATTTTCAATTTGATTGACTATGAAAAAATCTAGAAGGTCGAGCCGGTATCCAGCATTGTGAAAAAATAAATGGGAGAGTATTGACTTATCGCATGAATGGACAGTCTCTAGTGAACTATATAATCGAACAGTTTTCTGCCACTTTGGTTGGTAATTCGACTGTATTGTGCGTATTGTGGAAATGTCCTCGTTGAGCATTTTACCATAGTCTGCGGGGATAATTGGCTTTGATGATGATTGATAAACTCTGGTTCTTTTGACTTTTTCGACGTTTATACCGACGATAATGGATGTTACTTCCAGATTTTGTGTGTCTGAGCTTTCAAGAAGAGTGTAATTGAGCCCATGCCTTACGTAAATCGCAGTACCTGCTTCGCGATTTGTCCATGGGCTGATGTGAAGATTGTAGCCATTAGTATATAAGCTGTGCCGAGAGGCATCCTCTCCTAGAGATTAGTTTATTAGGGATTCGCGGGCGGGATTAATTCTTTCTACCCTGTGTAATAGGGGAAGGAATTTGTGAGCATTTCGAGAGTGCTCATGAGATTAGTGTTATTCATACTAGCTGATGGTAATTGGATTTGAGGGACGTGTTGCTGCATTTTTCTTTTTGAGATGTGTTAATTTTTGGGAATTGTTGGCATCCCTTGTAATAGTACAGTCCCAAGAAGAACTTTGTCAAGAGGGCCATCAGAACCAGCCCACGCAGTTCCCTTCACAAACTTGCTTGTTGAAAAAGTACAGATACCGTGCAGATTTGAAAATGACTGCCCTTCGCAGAGCCAGTGCAGTCTTCAGGTCACAGAAGCCTGTTGCTATTAAGAAGCAGGAAGCCAAGAAGGCCGAATAGTTTTTGTATTTGTTCTAGTTTTAATTAAAGAATTTTTAAAGGGTAGATTATTTTAGACTGATTTTGCTAAATGTTGTTATACACAGCAATTTCCGAATCGGTGACTTCTTGATGCCCATATTTATTATTCATTTTATGAACATTTAAAAGAAAACAACATTTTATAGATTTTCTCCACTACCATGCCTAATTACACAGTTTACTAATGTTTTTTTTATCTCTTTCGATGTTTATACATAATTCTTTAATATTTTAAAACAAAAGAAAACAACATTTTATAGATTTTCTCCACTACCATGTCTAATTCCATAGTTAACTAATGTTTTTTTTTTCTTATCTCTTTCGATGTTTATACATAATTCTTTAATATTTGATTTGTGGTCTGAATATCTTCTATTAGCTTCTAAATATTATTTGGAAATATTTCTTTGATTATCATCATCAAATTTATATATTCTAAATTTTATAGTTCTGTATTTTTCGTTTGAATACTTTTTCGGCCTCTTAAACTTAATCAATTAATTTCTTTTTATTTCTCTAATTTTCAAAACTTTGCATCTCTTATTATGCCCCCGTGATTCTCCAGTCTAATGATTAAATATTCAACCACACTATGCTGATGAGATCCAACATAGATCGAAACTGATATTTGGCTTTTGTTGTCAGGGAAACAATTCTTTACCTTTTATTATTAACCTAACTCTTTGTATTATTAATTATATTAAGAGATAAGTGAGAAAATTATTCAAGAAATACTTTTACTTCCTTTCTGTTTTAATCTTTTCACGGTTTTTATTATATACCAGTGGATCTATTTTCTCTATTAACATTTTTTCTTTGTCCTTTTCTACTTCTTTCTTCTCATTTGCTTGTAATTTATCTTCTAAATATTTTTTCTAAATCCTGAATATTTGTATTTCACCTAATTTTAATTTTCTTCTCAGTTTTTAAGGTTCTTTTAAGTGGTCTTTACATTTTATTTTTATAAGTGCTGTAAATTCAATCTTCTTTTTTTTCTGGTAATTTTGACACTTTTCTGCTGTTTTCAAAAGTATTTATAGCGTTTTCTTTGTTTCGAGACTTAAGACATAACTGGTCTTTACATTGTTCTCTTTTTGTGTATCAAATGCTGTAAATTCAATTTTTACCTTCTGTTTTATTTTGTTCTGGTAATTCAGACACTTTTATGATGTTTCCAAAAGGATTTAAAGCGTTTCCTTTCCTTCGAGACTTAAATGGTCTTTACATATTTTTCTTTTTCTGTGCCAAATGCTGAAAATTCAATTTTTATCTTCTTTTCTACTGGTAATTTTGATACTTTTCTGATGGCTGTTTCTAAGAGTATTTAAAGCGTTTTCTTTCCTTCGAGACTTAAATGGTCTTTACATATTTTTTCTTCTTCTGTGCCGAATGCTGTAAATTCAATTTTTACTTTCTATCTACAGTTTTATGGTAATTCTTCTGCTGTTTCCAAAAGTATTTTTAACTTATTTTTTTCTTTCCAGGCGTAAGATTTCTTTACATTTTTTTTCTTCTTCTCTGTATTAAAGGCAAATGTAAATTCAAATTGTTCTGGTAATTTGGAAACTTTTCTTTGGGTTCCAAAAGTATTTATAACTCCTTTTTTAGACTTCTGACTAACTGGTCTTTACATTTTGTCTCTTTTTAATATCAAATGCTGTAAATTCAATTTGTTTACCTTCTCTTTTTTTGTTCTGGTAATTTGGATACTTTCCTGCTCCTTCCAAAAATATGTATTTCTTTCCAGACTTAAGGTTTCTACAAATTGTCTTGTTTCAATTTATGAGAATATTATTTGAAATTTTTAATTTTTAATTTTTAATTTGAACATTTCCAGCATGCAGAAAGCTTGGAAGTTTTAATAGAATTTATTAGAGAAATTTTGGACATTGTGATTTTGTAGAATATCTTTAAAAGCGAAATGTCAATATAGTCGAAAACTTCGTAGTTATATAAAATATTGTCGAAGTTGGTAATTGCGCGACTATAGTCCAGCAATGTGAGTCTGGCCAACGAGGAGGCGGGCCGCGCAGAGAGTGATATATGAGAATCTAAGCGAGAGGCACATACATTTTTCCGAGTACAATCGAAAACAAAAGTCGGGCGGTTTATTATTAGCACGCGTCCTGTCACCTTACTATATTAAACTCCATGATAATTTTGTCAATGAATGTCCCAAACGCACGAACGCGCTCCGTATTATACCGATGCCCTTTCTCCTACCCTACACCCACACATTTGCCACAGCGCAACTGGCCAGACTGAGATGGCTGGACTATACTTTCTGAAGTCCAATGCGGTTTAGTGTTGTTATTTTTTAAGTGGTCATAAATTAGAGGCATAAACGTCGTATCTACAGGCTGGAACGGTTTTAGGTCATGTATGCCCGGTGAGTTAATACAGTAGACGCCGCTTATTAGAATCACGGATAATGTTATCAATCGGATATTGTTATCACTTTTGCGAAGAACGGGCCGAACGTGTAATACTACATACAAAAATTTTCGTTTATAGTAATCATGATTTCGGTTTATGTTATCATTTTTACTTTCCCTATATACGAAGTATATATAGGGGAAGTATTGTGATCGTGATTTTATTTTGAAATTTTTTTTTGCGGAAATATCCGTTTTGAGGTCCCCCGAGTCCATTAAACTAATTTCTGGAAGAAAAAAATTTGTGTCTGTGTGTGTGTCTGTCTGTCTGTCCGTGGGTGCTGTATCTCAAAAACGACTGATCCGATTGAGATGAAACTTTAAACTTAAGGTTTTATCGTTAAAAACTGGAACTGAAAAGCTTTTGGTAAACATTCATAAACCGGAAGTGGGTGTTTACTCGAGGCGTTTTTTGTTTTTTTCCGATATTTTTTTTAATATGAAAAATATTACAAAACTTTTCGAACAAAAGTTCAAGAGAATGAGAAACTGAGCAAATTTTGTTAAAATATATTTTTCATAAAATTCTTAACTTTCGAGAAAAAAAAATAAAAATTGAAATTTTTGACATTTTTTGCCAATTGCTAATAAACTATTGAAGCAACATGAAAGTTATATAACAATTAATTGTAGACAATTCAAAATGTTACGTTATTATAGTTTGTTACGTTATATATTTTTATTTAAAATAAAGTTTTGTTTTTCGGCTATTATTATCAATCGGTTATTGTTATCAAAAACCCCGAGTCCCGTTGTGATCACATTAAGCGGCGTGCACTGTAATAACAAAACGACCGAGGCAGTGCGTACGTAACGTAACGAAACAAAAAAAAGTATGTATATATGTATATAACAAAGTGTCGAAAGTGCCGGAAAGGGGAGGAAAATTAATCCATCGCGGCGCGGCGTCGATGTTACGTCAATTTCCCAGTAGCCCGCTTCGCTGCGGGGGAGGGTATTTTGAATGGGTAATGAAAAGCGAAACATAACAATATGTTCGGGGCATCAAACACATATTTTTCTGGCTTTTCTTCCCTTTACTACATAATAAGGCCCTTTTCAGTGAGCTAGATGGGTCGTACAGATCGTGTCTCGATCGGAGCCCTCGGTATATACAGCCGTGCCGGGCTCACAGAGAAAACAGACCATGCTGGGACTAAATTGATCAATTCAATAACCGCAATGTGCCACTAAAGTTTCAGCCTCCGCCGTTATGTTTATAAGGCGCTCCGACCATTGCATCTGTTATCCCTCGAAATATTATTATTGGATTAGCCTTTTCCCGCGGCTTCCCGAGCGTAAATGTTGATTTACGAAATTTATTATGCCTAACAAATTTATCTACTACTCCAAATATAATTACTGATTTAGATTGAATGCTACTTTCTAAGATGTTCTAATATAAGGGATGCAGGGTTTGAAAATTTTAATGGAATGCTATATATAACTTTTAAACTTCCAAAGTTGAGATCAACACAAAGTGAACTAATACAATCCTATTAATCATTAAAGTTTCAAGGTTAAATACGTTTTTTTTTCTGTAGAATAGGATGAAATAGAAAGAGCTTACATGATTATTATTTATTGAATAATTCAAAAAAAGTAGTTGCAAATATTTAGGAAAAGTGAGAGGAGAATACAAAAATTCTAAAATCACTAAATATTCCAAAATATTCACCTTCTCACAAAATCGACCACGTTGTTCTGAGTGATTTAAATGATTTAAAGTCATGGCGTAGTAGTATCATCGGTCCTACATGTGGCCTTTTTCTACAAAAACTTGATGCAATTCGTAGTTCAAGAGTGTGAAGTAATTTATTTCTTCGAGCAGAAGCCATGTTCAGTTATGGAAATAATATCTATTTTTTAAGGTTGTTGGTCGAAAAAATTCCATCCACCACATTAATGTGAAATAAAGTTACCTCATTTCTTGATTTTTCGTGTTTAGGTTTCAACGGGATGAGCTGTTGGTTTTCAAAAAAAAAATGAAGACGCCTGATGGATTCTATCCATCCTAATCTGCAATATATAAAGAAATCATCATCAATAAAGTTGATACTTGTTGAGCTACACTCTTAATGGAACCAGATATGTAATTTTGGCGAAGATATATTTTTGGAAATAATTGTAGACGTAGAAATATGCATTTCTAAGGTCATAGTATCTTTTGTCCAGACATTCAGTAAGATAAAGGTAGATATTATATGGCAAATGTCTACAAGAGTGTATTTAGAAGCAGCAAATGAGCAACGTTTCCTTAGGCATTGTGGTACCCAACGAATAGCTCTAGGTTTCTGAAATTATCAAAACTATGAAAGCTCTTTATATACTTCTAGATCATGAAGGACAAACGTGTTTTTAACATGTTCAGATCTTCTGACAAGGAATGAAACGTCAGAAGCAGATAATATTGTCTAAATATAGTTTTGATAATTTCAGAAACTACTAGAGCATTATAATAATAATAATACATTTATTGATGCTAACGACGGAGGTCTTACATAAGTCAATTACAAATATATAATTACATACTAAGCAAGAGAGCTTACACACTAATTAGACAAGTGTGACACAGTATATTAAAAATATCAATAAATAAGTTTGGTGAAGAAAAGCACTTGTTATGTTCTTCACCAAACTTATATATGCGGCTCCATCAAGAATGTAGCATAACAAGCATTACCTTTATCAATAAATAAATAAAATACAACACATCGCATTTACACGGCAACGTACGTCTAATAAATAAAATGTAAAAGGTCCTACAAATATAAAAAGGAAAATACAGCACATCAAATTAAAATAGTAACATACATCAGATAAAATAAAATCTAAGATATTTCCTGCAAATATATAAAGCATAATACTATACGGTAAGATTATAAAAGTTAGGAGTATGTAATACAATAAAAACATATTAAAAGTTCAAATGTACATAAGGCTTAATTCATAAAACACTAAAACTGTATAATATGGATGACTAGTATCTACTGAATTATAAGCATATTTCAGTAGACCCCGAATATGTAGTTTTATCTGAGTTTAATTTAAGTCCATTTCGCTGAAATCATTCGTTGATATGCGATAAAGATTCATTTCTCATCCTCAAACTGTCTTCCTCAGAGTGGCTCCTGTACTGTATAGTTGTGTCACTCCCTCGTGAGCTTGGTGGTAAATCGTTTTTTTTTTTTTTTCGTGGAAGTGGAGAGATCATGCATAAGACACATAGAGGCCGATCCTCTAGGTAGTGTCAGATTCTTGATTCTTACTGACTAAAACTCCACTCCCTTGCTTTACAAATTTTATTTAATATATTTTCTTAGAAGGTTATTGATTTGGATAGTTTAATGACTGTAAAATGACTGAGTAAATGCACAAGTGTGAATTTTATATCATGATGAGGACTAATAGTTTTAAAAGTTTTAAAATTTTGTTGAATTTACCAAAAAAGATTTGAAAAAAGTGTATTGCCGTGATGGGTGATTAATCGTCTAGCTGTAAAGGACGTTTTCTTTTGCCTGGTGGGCGTTGTAACTCAATGTGATCCTGCAGAAGGCAGAGGTCAAATTTGGTAGAGTGGCTGAAGGCCAGCTGATGGATGAAGTCCTGGACTCTAGGGATGTTTAATTCCGAGCGCAGTTCGGACCATTTTGCTCTGTGTGGCCTCCAACATATTCATCTACGTTTTGGAGAGGGTAATCCATGCAGGGCAACTATATGTCATTTTTGACCGTATGATTGCCTTGTATAGATGGATTTTACTGGAGAGGAAAAGCTGATTTTTATCGAGCAGTAGTGTTTTGAGTTGTCCGAATGCTTGTTTGGCTTTCGAGATGGTCTATTGGACATGTTTATTCCAATTTAATCTTTTGTCCATTTGAAGACCGAGGTATTTAACCTGGTCGACCCATGGAATGGCTGTGTCCTTGAAAGTGAGGTTGTCAATGGGTATCGAGCGACCCTGGGAGAAAAAGATGGCTTGGCTTTTCTCTGGATTTATTGAGATTTGCCATTAAAGCGTCCACTCCCCGAGTTGATCGAGGGCGGTTTGGATTTTACGCATCATGTGCGAAATAGCTTTACCACGATACAAGTATGCGGTGTCATCCGCATATTGGGCCGTTAGTATGTGTTCAGGGGCTGGAATGTCGTGTACATAAATGTTGTACAAGGTGGGAGAGAGCACCGATCCCTGAGGGACATCGGCTGTCATTTCTCTCGGTTCGGAAGTAGCACTATCGTAACGTGCTGAGAATGTTCTTTTGGTGATAAACTGTTGGAGAATTTTCACCAGATATGTGGGGCAATTTAGGGTTAGCAGTTTGAAAATCATTCCATCATGCCAGACGCGGTCAAAAGCTTTGGCAACATCTAGAAATATAGCTATAGTCTGTTCGTTGGATCTTTGGTCGTACGTCACAAACTATCGCTTCAAAAAACGACGAAAGTTTTACAGTGCGTTCTTTTTCTAACGCATTTGGTTTCCTTTATCAGACTGAATGTTTTTGCGTCGTTTCTCGAAGCGATAATTTGTGACGTACGACCAAAGATCCAACGAACAGACTATAGAGTGCTTTGTTTACGATTAAAACCTTCGATTATGTAATCGCTGGTTCGTACAAAGTAAACTGATGGGACGATGATTTTGTGGAAACTTTGGATCTTTACCCGGTTTGGGTAAAAGGATAACAGTGGCATGTTTCCACGTTTTTGGGAAGTATCCTGTTCTTAGACAGGCATTGAAAATATTTGCTAGAAATATAATTGCCTTGAGTGAGAGATTCTTGAGGCAGTTGTAGTTGATTTTATCGTGTCCAGGCGCTTTTTTGTTTGGCGCCAGTTTGATTAGGTCTTTAATTACCCTGACCGTTGCCGGTTTAGGGACGGAGTTTGGAGATCGTTCAAAACGATGAAGCGCCTCTTCGATTTCATCCAGGAGTTCATCACTCATGGTTTCATCGTTCGGCGAGAATTGCGATTCGAGGCTATCCGCAAAGGCTTTGGCTTTGTCTTCCGCAAGGTAGACGAGACCGTTTCGCCCATGGATAGCAGGAGTCGCCTTTCTGGCTTTAGTGAAGTTCTTTGTGAGCTTCCATAGTTGGGGTTTGTGTTGGGCGGCGTCGTCGATACGCCTTGCCCAACGGGCATTTTGGATTTCTTTAAGCTCTTTCTGAATTTGATTTTGCAATCTGTTCAGATCCTGCTTTGTTTGGCGACAGCGTGTGCGTTGCCAATTACGTCGGACACGATTTTTTTCCCCTAATTTTGTTTAGGAGATGTCTTGGAATATTGAGCGGATCGCCCGGAGAGACCTTCTTCACTGATGTGGTTTATTCAATGGCTCTATGAATAGCCGCTGTGAGGATATTAATACCCTCATCTATTCCTTCACGATTACGCATCGCCGGAATCGACGGTACATGTTTCGAGATGGAATTATTATGACGGTGAGCAAGCTCAACCTTGACGCCGCTTAGGGCGCATAGTTTTGTGAGATTGAGAATATCTCTTGCTTTGGGGGTGTTTTGCAGGCTAACTGCCACCATATTAAATTTGTGGGTCTTTTTTTGATTTTGAAAGGGGGAGGTTTGTGTGTGAAGTTCTCCACACCTTCGATTTCATCGATATTGTCTATGTTGATAGTTTTCCTAGGTTCGACCCTAGTGGTTGGATATATGATTGGATTTGTTGGTAAATCGTTTATGAATATATGAAACAATAAGGGACCGAGTATAGAACCCTGCGGTATGACGCTCTTGATATCTAGTAAGGAGGACGTTGCCCCGCCTACTTCAACACATTGTGCCCTGTTAAGCAAATAAGAGGATATTAGTTTGCAGGCTTCGGGGTGTAAATTATACATATACAGCTTGCGGATGAGGATCTCATGAGAAATACAGTCGAATGCCTTCGACAGATCAATAAACGTTGCATGTAAGTATTCATTTGTATTGAACGATTTCATACACAGTTTCAGAAACTCAAAGGCAGAAGTTGTAGTTAATTTTTCTTTAGGAAAACCGTGTTGACACAGATGTAACAGATTTAACTCAAAATATTTGTATAGTTGATTAAATATTATTTTTTCGAATATTATTATTAATATGTTCTGGTTTCGGTAATGTGATATTAATTGTCCTAATAATATAGTATGATTTAAACCTGACAAAGGAGAAATAAACTATGTTGATTTAATTTAATTGATTTTATTCAGCGCCAATGTAAACATCTTGCTACGAGTATTTAAAGGGATCCACTAATAATGACAAATTTTGGTTCATTTGCATTGATGCAGTGCATTGTGGTAACTTGGGCTACCAGAACCCTCTGTCTACCATGGTGCGGGGTCGAGGCTACTCATTGTTGCACTTGCATTTTAGCTTATTGGGAAAAATCCTACTGACGCTGGTCTTGCAGTTGGAACAGGCTGCAACTGTTGCAATAGCTAGGACTACAGACAACGACTTCGCTTTCATCTGGCAGGCGGAGGATACTAAATCTCTCCTCTATTGTCAGGGATTTCCTGGAGGTCAAAGCCAGACCTTATATGGCGAATGTCTACAAGAGTATACTTGGAAGCAGCATTATGGTCCCCAACAAATAGCTCTAGCTTTCTGACATTTTCAAAAATATATTTGGATAATTTTATCTGCTTAAGACATTTCATTTCTTAAAATGAAAACTCTTTATATGCTTCTAGAACATGAAGGATAAAAGTGAATTCAACATTTTCAGATCTTCTGACAAGAAATGAAACATCTGAAGCAGAAAAAATTGCTCAAATATAGTTTTGATAATTTCAATAACTATTTTTTTTAGAAAATAATAATACTTTTGAAATTAAGCATTCATTAATTGATTTCGCTTGTGTAGTTTTAAGTGTCTTAAAATATTTTATACAGTAGATTAGGATCCACTTCTCCGTAATAATGACAAATTTAGGTTTATTTGCATTGGTGCAGTGATTTCTGGTGACTTGGGCTACCGGAGCCCTATGTTTACCTCGGTGCACAGTCGACAGGCTACTCATAGTTTCTTGGAACAATTTCTATTGACGCTGGCTCTGCAGTTGGAACAGGAAGGACCTGTTACAATAGCCAGAAGTTTGAACATCGTCTTCGCTTTCATCTGGCAGGTAGAAGATACCAAATCTCTTCTCTGTCATCGTGGCCTTCCTGATGATGAGCTCTGTACTTCTGATGGGACTGAGAAAGTGGAACCTGATATTACCTGACAGACTTGAATGGATTTCTATGCAAAAAAAGTGACCGAGTTCTTTTATATGAATTTCCTCTCCAATAAGTTTAAATATAAAGAAGTCCAAGGAAATCAGATTTCTGTTATTTTGTTTTCGCATTATATACTTTAGTCCGATTTTACTACGATTATTTGAAATACGTTTAGAATCACTGCGAACACAATGAAATAAGAAAAAGGATGGATAAACTTAGTTGATGTTAATTAATCCAAAATAAAACCCTAATGGCAATGTATCTAACAGAAAAATGAAGAAAACTTAAATGGTTAGTTAATGAATAAATTATGTTATCTCATTAAAAATCTATTAGTAATTTGCAAATGGTCATTTAATAAAATAAAATAATCTATACTCTTCAAACATTTAATATATTTTTTTTTTGGCTAAATGCTGATTTCTAAATAAATATAATTTGGTGTGAACCAACTAGATGTTAGGTACACAGCATAACTTTATAACCCTTTCCACTATTAAGAGGATGTTTTATCAAAAGGCAAACTGGAAGATTTTAAGATGTCAGATTTTCAGTGTAATCTTCATAATGTTAAATTGAACAAATTTTTAAAATAGTCAATTATTTCTAAATAATTAATTAATTTTCAATATTCTTCAGTCTATGGTCAAAATTACGGCCAATTTACTCTAATATTTTGTAAAACAATCTCACTCATCATATCTAGGATAATTCCTTAAATCTTACGTGCCAACTTTTGCTTAATTTCTTCAGCGAGGAGATGTTAGCTGAGGTTGGGTCTTCTGATTATGCTAACCAATTTTTTCTTGCAACTTGTAAAAATATCGAGAAGTTCAATTTTTTGGTCTTCTGCTGTGAGATGCGGCTACCGTATTGTCATCTCAACAACATATCCGGTAGTTTTTGTTTATTGCTATATATCTATTGTAATCAATCTCAATGTATGGCAAATTTCTACTGCAACAAGTTGCAATAGTGTATTTATTTGTCTTTGACAACATACACCTTTTATAAATTTATAATCGAAAAAAGCTTCAGAATCATTAGGAAGCTGAATTGTGAATTTTTATATTTGTAGACTTCATCTTAAAATATCTAGAATACGAATAAATGGGATTAGCTCTTTGTTGGTCAAAAAAATATCAAGTAATTACATTTATAAAAGCACTTAGCCTAGTCTATATATAAACTTTGGAAATAGTTCCATTCGGCTGTTAACAGCCTTTCTTGAACAACAGACACCTTATGTTAATGCATGAGTTAATGTTAATCTTCTATTTAAAGACTCTATAAAATAGCTTTAATGTCTAATAAAGTTAGGTCTTGTTGTTGAACAATCTTTAAGAAATTCCAGGTAAACCAGCGTTTTGTCCGGTCTTAAAGTACTTGATCAAATCGCCACTTCATCGCCCGCTTTAGCTGTTTGTTACTGTATCGTTATTTATATTATTTTTATGAAGAAGAAGTGCTGCTCTGGAGAAAGATGAATTATTAATCTTGCAGACTTCATCTTTAAAAAGCACAAATATGTAGGAGTCTAATGGATTTGGCTCTTGTGATCTTGGTACTCAAGTTTCTTCTTTCTATTTAAAATTGAAAAAATAATACAGGAAATTCTAATTAGTTTCCAATTGTGAGGTATTTACATCTATAATTTTTATCAATTTATATTATTTCATAAGTCATCCTATAAGCTTTCCTAGAATTTGGAGCATTTGAAATAAACCGTAAATAATTGCCCTGAATTTTGGAAATTAATAGATTAATATCACATTGTGGTTTCTTCAGAAACTGCGTAACTAGTATTTCTGAAAATATAAATGTCAAAATGCTATGTTTTTAAACCTATCAAAGGTATTCAACTGGATATCCTACACAATATTATGACACAAATTATATAAGTATAAAAATTGTAGTCTTATATTTTCATTTTTTAAGAAATGCAGCGTGTATTATTTAACACTCAAACTTATGTATTGTAAATTTGGTGTGCCTCAGGGTTCGACTTTGCCACCAATATTTTTTTAATTTCAAATATTTCCTTGTATATTTAATAACAGTATATATCTATCTATTATATCAATAATATCTAAATAATTGTGCTTCAGTACTATGATTGATTTCATTTTGTTGAATGCTCACTTTTGTTCAATATAATAATATGAACAAATCTTTTAAGCGTGTTAAATACTTGGATTTGGGAATCACTATACAAACAAAAAAATAAATAATTAAATTAATCACTTGGTAAGTTTTACTTTACGTTCCCTCTTCAATTGTTAATTTCCGTAATGTTTGAAGTGTGAGCGGAACGGGCCTGGAAATGCCGGTCCATAATTTTAGTTTGCCGGGCAGTTAAAGTGCACGACCGCTATAGGAAACAGAAGCTTATTAACAACAAAGCTTTATACGGCGATAAAAAGTGGCATAACAGGGCGCGCGATTTAAATTTTTGATAATCCCACACAGGGCCCCGTCGAGCTATTAATTAAAGCCCAATTTCCGTCCAGTTTCCCATTCATGCACTAATAACACTAACTCAGTCCAATAACATTCCGCGTCCGCCATTAGGGCACACATTTCGACTCGAAACCATCGATACAAATGCAAATGTCCCATACATATTAGACTTACCACGATCAAGCCATCATAACACCATTCAGGTCTACACGCCGTTATCGTACATTCTGATGGATTCATCACTTCTTATTCCATCGTGCTTGTGTGCGTGTGTGTAAATGAGCTTGTTACTTTAAAGGATCGTTCCAGTCACTCTAAAGCGCCATTAGTTGATAGCGATCACCCATCCAATTGCTGACCCGGACGAACGATGCTGTACTGTTGCTATTAATATTAATTTTATTTTTAAAGAAATTGCATGAATGATGTAAAAAAATAAAGGATAAATATTCTTCTATTCTAAACTTACGCTTGGAAATATTTTCTAAAGACTTTGTATGTGGTTTAAGGAACACTAAAATATCTGAATATAATGTCTTTATATTCAGCCCAATCCAACCCTTGATAAAAAATTTATAACTTGTGTATCACTAATTATAATTTTTACTTCTTCACTTACCACATCTGCCACTCCTTGTAGGATGGATGAGTAGAGGAATAGAAGAATTGGTTTTTATTGTTATTCGAGAAATTTTGTAAAAAAAAATTAACAATGTCCGATTTGGCACTGTCAGTAACTTCAGCACCAACAACTGTTTCCTAACAATGCTTAGGGGTACATTGTCGTCATCGTTATAATCATCACTTGAATAAAATAAATATTTCCAATATTTTTTGACTGCTTGTTGATTAAGAGGATTCCACGCTATATAAAATTGTTAACGGTGGAGGCTTCTACTTCGTTATACATTATACTTCACAAATAAAAAACTGTTTGTGTCGAAACTATAGTCACTAAATAAAGTCAGTGTTATACAAACCAAGTTAAACAGTTTTTTATTTGTCTATATAAAATTGCTTCACGTAAAGTTACTTGCTTTAGAAATTCAAAAGGATTTTCTGATCACACATAGGAACGTAGACAGGTTTGATAATACAGTTAAGTAATTCTTATTACATTTTGAATAAATCGTTTGAATCGGAGTAATGTTAGGTGACAAAACTTGAGTAATTGTTCCTTCTAATTGGGAATGTTTTGTTTCAGGCCAGTGATTTCAATTGAGTGCCTTTGCCTTGTTGGTAAGTCTACGTCAAATTATTTTTTATTATAATTGTATAAAACTAAATAATTTTTAGAAATAGGATGCGTTTTTAATTTAAATTTATTCTACGTTTTGTCACCCTTTTTAAAAATTGGAATGAAACATGTACAATGATTTAAGGCTCTAGTTCAAATTTTAGATCCAGATGATCTTCATTCATACGTCAATGGCTCTATTGTCAATTTTCCTTCAAACAAAGTCATGCTCTTCTAGGCAACTGACTTGAGAGCAATTGAAGAAACATCTTTTTCGTTAAGGCCAAAATAATTTTGTATCGTACGATATATATGTGTCGTCTCCTCATATGAAATTAATTACAAAATAACCTCCGGTTTTTCATGAACTACCCTTATATCAAAAATACGATATTAACATAATCACGTGCATGGAATCGAAAAAGGAACTTAAATAACATAAAGGACATAACCTACATATTTAAGCAAACTTTAGTACGAGGAGTAGATGTTTTAACTGTTAGTTGATTCTGTAGGTTATATATTATAATAATGTGAAAGTACGGTGCAGAAACGCTCAAAATAATTAATTCTAATTATTACTTTTATAAAATTAAAATTGTTTCATTCTACATCGACATTTGATCACTTCTATGATTTTATTCTAAGCGTCATTATTTTATCTGTCTATTCAACGCCATATCCCTATTTATGAACTGATAGACTAGTCAGTTATCATAAATCTAAATCATAAAGTGTTTTTTTCCTTAGATTCTACAGATTCTAGATTCTACAATCCTTGAAAGTTGAAGCCTCGTTTACAATTTATTTCTCTCCTTTCTATTATTGGATACTCCTCATAAATTTTATCCTCCCATTTCTAAGATCATACCTCACATTGTTATTTCTATAATATCAACTTTTTTTTTATTTTGTCATTGTATTTACGTTTTATTACTATTTACAGATATTTTTTTAAAGAAAAACTAAAAGTATAAAGTGTTCTTATTGTTTCTGTTTTCTTTCTTTTTTTTCTTTAGCCTTTACGTCCCTTATAGGGATTTTGCCTCCAAAACTATCCTCTCGCATCCCTTTCACAAACATCCGAGGCACTTGTTTTGGTTTCGTAAAATACTTGTTTTTGCAACGTGGGGTAGTTGGCCCCACGTCCAATCCCCTTTTCACAGGGCCATTTCTCCCTCTCTCGTTAGCTCTGACCTCGTACTCTATACATCTTAAGCGATGTTGCTCAGGTTACCGGGGTTCACCACCTTTTAGGAGGTGGAGGTTAGAGTCGGCATTAAGTAGGAGGGAATGCAGCTCCGTACACTACCCCTTTTGAACCCCTGTTCCTGTTTCAAGCCGTAAAATTGTCATTTCATGAAAATAAAGTTAATATAATTTAGTTATTTTACTCCATTTCCTGCTTTTTTTAAGTAATCCCTATATAAAAATAGACGCAACCTTTTCTTACCCCTACGTCTTTCTGAAGAGGTCATCAGCTAGGGGTAATATTATAATCATTAACTTACTCCTAATAAAGTTCTTCTTCCTCCCTTCTTTTCCCTTTTTCCCTCCCCAGTCTGGTCAGTATTTTCACTTTGGTCCTATCGTCTCTTATCCACTCTATCACGCATCTATATCCATCCATCTAATCATCTTCTACTCCCCTACATTCCTCTGCTAGATGACTCCACGTATCCTCCCCGTCTCCACACAGCACGCATTATCCGTATCACTTGCACATATTTTTTTTTCTCCCTCTTATCTCCATTCTGCATCTAACCATACGAAGTTTACCCTATCCTCTCTTCTGATACGCCGTCCTCATACCTACCTTTCACTCCCATATATCCCTCATTATATTCACTCTTCTCCATACAACCTTGTCACTCCAACATCTCCACCTCATTTGCACCCATTCCGCCATATCAACCTAAAAAAAATAATTGAGACTGACTTTTAAATTCAAATATTAAGAAATAATTCAATTGAAAGGCGGCAGCGTGTAAAATTATATAATTAAAAAAAAAGAACAGATGATAATGTAAATAAGTTAACTAACAGCAAAATATATCGAATAATAAATTAAAAATACAAAGAATAGTATTGCAAAATATTGATCTAAAATAGAGTTATTAAATTTTTTTTTTAAATAGTTGACAAACAGATGAAAATGACATATTCAATAAAAATAGAGATAAAAAAACTGTGGAATCTACCGAATTTGTAATTTGTTTGCTACGTTTCCCGAAACATATTGTTACAGGCGTTTAACAAACGCGTTAACATTTGGCGCCCAACGCGGGGCGTTAACGTCGACGTTAGGAAGGAAGTACCACTGCGGTACCCTGGAACTAACACACAGGGGTCCCTGGTAAGGCTCACCCTCAATTAACAGCCGCAGGCCTCGATTAAACAGTTTCCCACAAGTGCTTCTTGTTTGAGCTTCCACGAAGACGCCTTCTGCGTCGACGTTAATAATATAAACGTTGTCAGTCAGTTAAAAATATTCACGAAAACACTTTTGCATCTCTAAATTAATAATAAAACAATGAATATTCTTGACCTATCCCAATAAATTATCAATTATCCTAGCTAATAAAATATCGATTGCCCTAGCGTACTACTGACCTATCTCAATATGTTATATGATTGCCCCACCGTGTTATTTATATTAATAAACTGTAGATTGATTTAACATATTTTGAACGTTACCTAATAAATTATTCCTTACACGAATCATAATCGTGATTAAGTAACATTAACAGAATGTGCTAACATAAGAAATAAGTTAACACTATTAACATAAAGTATATTCGAAAGTACTAATAATAAGTGAATAAAAAAACAGTTGAAATACAGTTAAGATATGATACAAACAGTGGAATTTGTTTAAAGTATAGACAAATACCTTTAAAAACATTATAATTTGAAATTGAGAAAATTAGTTAAAAGGGAAAGAAGCTATGTAGTCTACCACTTTACTGTATTATTAAATAATATATAAAAGTTGTCAGAGGTACAATTTTTCAAAAACATTTGTATCTCTAAAGAATAATAAAACAATGAATACTCTTGAACAAAGTTAATTAATTATTTATTGCCCTAGCGAACTCTTCTCCTACCCTATTTTTTGTTTTCATTATTGTAGCATACTTTTGACTTATCCCAATAAATTACTCATTATCATAACGTACTCTTGACCTAGGCTACTAATATATTCATTGTCTTAGCTTACTTAACCTAATTTTTCGTTATTTCGTATTACCCAAGCGTACTTTTAACTCACCCTAATATTGCTTTTAATTCACCCTAATATTGCTCGAACGTACACTTGACCTATTCCAATAAATTAGTCATTATTCTATCGTAGTCTTGACATATGTTATCAAAATATCCATTGCCCTAGCGTACTCTCGACCTATTCCAATACGTTATGTGCTCTTGATCTTATCTCATATATTTTTCCTATCGTAATCTTGACCTATCATAATAAGTTAATTGATCACTCCTGACCTTCCTTAATAAATGATACATCACCTATATGGGTGTGAGTAATAAGTAAGAGCGTATTTTAAATTTAAATATTTTGAATTAATACATTTGAAAGGTATCACTTAGGATAGTGACATATATTAAATAAATGTTACACTGATTTCCCTAATTACGTGGAAAGACCACCGAAAAACTTCTAATTATTTCATCAAAACAATTGGAAGCTTGTTGTTGGTGGTCAGATTCTTAAGAAAAAATATTTTTTGTAAGAACAAGGCCGGCAATCTGATTGCCAACAACGATTTTTTGACGTCTCAATCTTTAAGAACTAAGATACATACTTGCCCAATATGTCTAAAAATTAATTACCCTCTTATGTTGAAAAATCATAATCCCTAAAAGCTAATATTTTCTGTTACATTTAGTTAATTCAGGCTGCGCTGATTGTACGTCTCATCATCTTCTCTAACTCTACAGTTAATTTTGGAAGCTTCTATTTTCGCATTTTGGATTAGTACTTTTATTTTCCTGTCAACGTGGCTTTATCATATGATGGATTAATTTAATCACTTAATCCGTGGTGGTATTTTATATTAATATGCTCATTACCAAATGTTTTTAAGTAATCATACCCCGAGTCTTTGCTATTATCATCGGTTTTTCATCATGTTCTGGTGTAACTTAGTGATGTTTGTTCTAGTCAAAAACCTATCTAAAGTCAATACCTTTTGATTTACTCAAATCTTCATTGATTTTCAGAAGATCTTTGTAGTCATATTATTTTCATCCTCTAGAGAAACTACACCAAAAATATGTCTTTGATAACCTAAGCAGATTTTGAAGCCTTAAAATTTCTAAATAAATTAGTGCATGCCAAAAAGTTGGATTTTCCTCATCTTGCCCATAGTGAATTTCCTGCATCTTCTCCATAGTAAATTTTTCATGTGATGCAACATAATCGCAGGTAATAATTTCCAATCATCTGCTTCGTATATTTCTCCTCATTTAAATATATTTAATTTGGGATATACTTATTGGAGTTTATTTCTTTTTAAAGATTATCAATTTATCAGTTATTATTTTTGGTATTTATATTATCATCATCCTAATGTAGTGATCAACTATAGATACGACTCTGAACTCCAAATGTGATAATTAACTGTAAATATTGCCCATTTAACAGTAGCCAATATCGAGAACGCCAGATGATCCAATCTAATGGGAAAACTATTCGGACCATTAAAAAAAATAACCACCGGCCGTTAATATTCGGCCACACAGCCACGGGAAAATAATTAGCACGGCCGGCCAATAAATAGGTAGATTATCATCTAATTTCGCCGTAACCAATCCCGAGACGGGCCGAAAATTACGACTCTGGCAACGGATTGCTCGGCGAGTCGGTGGAGAGAATTTACATAGAGGCAGAAAAAATGTGTCACATTAACATACCGGTTCTCAGACGTTTCGAATTACAGCTTATTCGAATGCAGTATCCTTGTTACTATCCGAGGCGTGTAATAATTTACTTGGTGAATATATTGTTGGCGGACGGATGAGGAGATACGCTAAAAACTCGTATATCAGGGACTGATTGCCGGCCATGCAAATGAATTTCGGATGAAATTTGAATATAAAACAATACGAGAAAACGCAGTCGCCTTCTCGGTCCGATACCATCGGGCCAATAAAATAGATAACGTGGTTTAGAACGTTTCAACAGCTTTTAGAATCCAACACCATTTTGATAGTTGGGTAGTACTGTTAATATCAAAAAAATTGCGCGTAAATTTAAAGGTGGCCAAACCCCAAAAAAGATAACACATTTTTGAACGTGTAAATAGCTTTTAGAATTTGACTAAGATTGCGTTTTATGTATGTAATTTGCTGCCAAAATGACATAATAGACCCTTTCTAAAACTTCATTTTGATCCTTTTGTATGCCACAAAAGGATGAAGCATATTTGCTTACGAATAATTAAAAGAAACTCTGATATTGGCAAAAGTGTGTCATCTATCTACGGAAGATTCGGGGCTTGAGTAAAAAACCATTGGTAAACAGTGAACTCCGCCCATGACTCATGTGTCCTAAATTATTTTTTTTTTTGTAATTTTGTAAGAAGGAGAAGCAGACACAATAAATAATAAACAATAACAGAACTCTTGCTGTAGATAAGAGAGTAATAATATTTTAATATTTTGTGTGTGATATTAACAAAGTAAGTTTTATTTATGATTTGATAAAGTTCCTGATTCAAGATGTATCACAAAGTTGCTTCAAGCATCCAACATATTGTGTGAGTGTATTCATTCGAAGGAGTGAAAAGCAATTGTCTATCAATAACTTCAAATATTTTTTAAGTGATATGGAGTTTCAACAAGTAACAGCCTCATCATTCCAACTTCAACTAAGATAAAGTTTTTTTAAATATTTTACTCTAATGTTTTTAGAATTTTCCAGTTATTTATCTACTATTTTTTAGAGAATTTCTGCAAATTCTTGCTTTACACCTTTAGGATTGTTCTTACTTTATTTTCTTCAGTAATTTGCCTTTTAATTTGCGACAATCATCTTTGAGAGATTGCATCAATTTCTCTTACAAATTCTTAAAATGTTTCAGGTATTCCTATTCGATATTTGGCAGTAATTTCATTTTAAAATTACAAGAGTGTACTTCGAGGTTCTACATTTTTTTATTATTTCTTCTAGATTTCAAGAAATTACTAGAATTTTTTAACATTTCATGTTATATTTTATATAACTTTGTTTCAATTTTTTTTTAACTTGACAAAGCTTTGAAGGTTTACGATTTTTTTAAAGTCTCTTATATTCTTGGGTTTCTCGTTCAAGAATTCAAAAATTTTATTTAGTCCAATTTACTGAATTAGTTGCATCACCAGAAAAATTCAGTATATAGAAATTTAAATATCCAAAAATAATTCCACCGTAAAATTGCACAAAATTTCTTCCAACATTTTATTTTCAAAATATTAGAATTTTCCAGTAACTCCTTTATTGTTCGAGAATTATGGAGTAATTTCTGTTTCAAATTGCTAGAATGTATGTTTCAAGATTTTCTCCAGATTTTATTCTCGGCATTTGTAGGTGCAGTAGATTTTTTTTTATTTTATCAGAATTTTCGGGTAACTTTTCTTCTACTGCTGTAAAATTTTCTAGAATGTTTTCTTCATTTTCTGAAATTTTCTTTGTCGGATTTAGATTTTTTAAATTTCTAGATACTTTGATTTTTTCTTCTTCAACAATTTTGGTTTTATTTTTCTAGAATTATTTATATTTTTAATCTCCGAGGGTTTTTGAAATATCCAATCTTTTTTCAATTTTCTATAAAGAATCCAAGAAAATCATGGTCTTTCAATTTTATATATAATTAAAATTATTTCTAAGAATTTCTTTTCAGATTGCGAAAATTTTAGTCTACGATTTTACAATAATTTCATTTAAAATTTTCCACATGTTCTTCTTTTTCTTTAAAGGATTTAACAGTGTTTTACCTTATTTTATAGGATTCTTTAAGAAATATTATTGAATTCACATTTTTTCAGCAACTCCATTTCAACAACTTTGGTTTTCAATTATTCAGATTTTATTATATTTGGGAATAGTTTCTTCCAGAAGTTTTATTTTTTTTAAATTTCCTTGAAGCATATTTTATTAAATAGATACTTTGTGATACATTATTATTATTTATATAAATGATTAAACAAGGTATTTACAATCATTTATGTGCATATTTTTTTATATATTCTTTAATTTTCTATTTTCTTTTACTACTTATTACAGTTTTCTTTAATTTTTCGTAAAATTTATTGGAACTTGTCTTCGAAATTTCAGAAATTTCAAAATTCTAGATTATAAAATAAAGCACTAAAAACCTTTCTTCACACAGTTTATTTGAAATACCAAATATATATTTCGGACACAAAGTGACCATTATCAATGATTTAATACTTTAATTCTAGATATTTGCAGTAATTTCTTTTTTCGAGTGTTATGGAGCAATGTCTTTTTTTTTAATTGCGAGAATATTTATGTTTCAACATTTTCTCGAGATTTCTAGGTTCAATATTTTTTTATATTTTCGAACTTTTCTGCTGTAGTTCTAAAATTATCTAGAAAATTTTCTTAAAATTTTGAAGGTTTCCTTTGTGGGTTTAAGATTTTTTTTTTGAAATTTTCAGAAT
Organism: Ontholestes murinus; assembly: GCA_963969525.1. Lineage (NCBI taxonomy): Eukaryota > Metazoa > Arthropoda > Insecta > Coleoptera > Staphylinidae > Ontholestes > Ontholestes murinus. The sequence goes on along the minus strand of OZ018392.1, from coordinate 59,335,829 downwards.
TTGTTAGCAATTCTTCCTTAACAAATTTTGTTTTTTTTTTCTCTAAAATTATTTGTAATTTAAATCATCGAGGGTTTCTGAATTATCCAGCATTAATAATAATTAATAATTTGTACAACCTTTTTAAAGAATCCCAAAAAAATTGTTTTTCTTTAATTTTCTAGAATTTTTCAGCAATCTCTGTTATTAGATAATTATAAAATTAAGATTATTTCTAAGAATATCTCTTTGAGTTTTCTGATAATTTCTCTCAATATTTTTAAGAGAATTTTCCAAAATATTCTTTTTTTTCTTGAAAGAATTTAACAGTATTTGTATCTTATTTTATGGGATTTTTCAAGCAATTTTACTGAATCCACATATTTTTTTATCAATTTCATTTTAAAATCTTTGGTTTCCTTTTTACTACAATTTTTTACAATTATTGGTTTTTTAACTTTAAATAAAATAAAATAAACTTTGTTTATATCACACACTTTATAATTTCAGTAAATATAAAATATGTATCACAAAGTGAAAGCCTCTACAAACAAATATTTATTTATTTTTTATTATAATAATATATAATTATTATAATTTTCTGAAAAAATACAAAGTTTTGTAGGAAAATTTCTAAATTTTTTAGTAAATTCACTTTAATTTTCCAAAATTTAATGAGGTATTCGGTATTATTTATCTGAATCAAAATTCCAATAAAAAAAATTAATATTATACATAAGTAACAATTTTCTACAGAAATTTTTATCGCATTTCGAAAAACTTCACAAAATATGAATTCTTTCATTCTTACCCTCTATTTTTTTAGTGACAGTTGTAGAAAAATTTCTAAAATGTGGTTCTCTGAATTTCTATTATATATTAGTGTTTTTATTATTTTATTTTACAATTGCTTATTTTTAAAGAATTCTTCACAATTGTTTGGTAATTGTAAAAACTATCTATAAGAAATTTTCAATTTCTGTTATATTCTTCAAAAATTTTCAATAAATATATAAATAAATTAAGGGTCTAAAATTTTCCAACAATTTCATTTCTGTATTTTTTTGCTTTATCTTTCAAGTATTTTACAGCATTTCTTATTTCAAAGGAATCTAAGTAATTTTCTTTCCCTATTGAAATAATTATCTTTGAAGCCTCAACTAATTTGAAACAAATTGTCTTCTCGATTTTCATAATTTTCTAGCAATTTCAATATAATTCTTAGAATTTTTAAGATTTGTCCAAAATTTTGCAAATTTTTCTCATTTAAATTGCGAAAATATTATTATTAAACCGACGTACATTTTTACAAACGACGAATACTTTGAGGTTTTAAAGAAAGGGAAAAATACAGCGACAGAACATGACCATATTCACAGACACATCCTCAAATCCCTTCCATTCCATATACACGACCATATCCTAAGTAACATTAACTTCCAATACAAAAAAAACAATATTTCCCCAGAAGTGTGGAAAATAGGAAATGATATATGTATCCCCAAACGCAACCAACCCTCTTCCGTACTAACCAGCTATCGCCCCATTACACTCCTCCCTGTTATTGGAAAATTGTATGAATCCCTTCTTAAAAACAAAATTCTTTCTTTAATTTCTAACCACATGCCCAAATACCAATTTGGTTTCCTTCCCTCCCTCTAACCTTGAAGGCAAAGCCTCTGCAGCTTTATTTCTGGATGTCCAGAAAGCCGTCGACTCTGTATGGCATCAAGGCTTATTGTACAAATGTCACCTCCTAAACCTCCCTCCTCAAATCATTTATATAATCAAACAATTCCTCTGTAATAGATCCCTAAAAGTTAAAATCCATAACTCTTTCTCTTCTTCTTTTACCCCCTGAACAAGGACTTTCCCAAGGCTCTCCCCTTTCTCCTCTATTATACAATATTTTTAGCTTCGACATCTATAATCCTGATCCTCTCTACTTCAATCCATCTAAATATCTCAATTTGCAGACGATTCTGCCCTAATTTCCCGTGATCCCACGTTACCAAAAGCCCTTTAATTCCTCCAAGAGCTTATTGACTCCCTTCAGCATTGGTTTGCAAAATGGCGCATTAAAATTAATTCCATACCTCCGCATCAATAATTCCCCTTACAATGTCTCAATTTCCCAAACTATTATCCCCCCTCAGCTTCCGTAAGGTGCCTTGGTATAACCATAGATCCAAAAATCAATTTTAAAAAACACATTGCTACAATGAAAAACAAAATTACCACCAGGGCAAAACATTAAAAAAAAATAATGGTATTACTACTAAAGCTGCAGTACTAATACATATATAAAATGATTTGCCGCCTATTACTGGACTATGGTTGTGTCCTCTATCTAAATCCCACCAATCCAACCTCCCGTAATATTCAAGTTCGCGAGCGAGCATCCCTTCGTACAAAATTTCGTCATCCTCTCAATCTTTTATATAATCCTTCTAATCAGCTCCTTTATGATACCTTAGTTATTCCCATCCAAGAACGTCTTCGATTCCTATCAGAAAAATTCTCCAAAAATCCTTTCAACTTCCACATACTATACTGTATTCTTAGAAACCCAAATCTAACCCCTAAATTTAAAAACCCACATTCTACCATTTTTGATTTCATTTCATCATATCATGCATCTACTCATTAAAGACTGACGCCATATGACTGGACAAATCAAGGCAGAAAGACCTCTGGTCGATAGCCATTTGACATATTAACATACTAACACCTCATCAATTATTTATTATTTAAATGTTAAATTTTATTGTACATGTTTGTCAATAAAGATGTATATATATAATATTATTGGGTTTCGCAATTTTCCAGTATTTTCTTCTCAAATTTTTTAGATTTGTCATTTCTTTGATTAACACTTCTTTCTTCAATATTCAAGTGTTTTAATCAAAGTTATTATTATCTTCAAGTAACTCAATCAACCAAATTGACATTTCTTGTTTAATTTTGTTAGAATTTTCTAAGTAATTTCTGTTTAAAATTTCAGAATTTTTCTCTGATTTTCGAAGCGTTTTTCCTTTCTTATTTTACAGTTTCCTAGGGTTTGCTTTAAGGATTTAATAATTTTTCAGCAGTTTCTCTTTCAATTTTCTATAATTTTTCAGTACTTGCTAGTTTATATTATCGGAACTTTTAATTATAAGGTTAATTAACATAAAAATGTTTCTTCAAAATTTTAAATTTTCCAAATTTTTAAAATTCTTTAGGAAGTTTATTTTTCACGTTCAAATTGCGAGAATATACTTCGAAGTTCTAGATTTTTCATCGTTATCTCTAGAAAAAAAAGCGAAAAACTACATGAAAGCACGAACGCTACGAACTACTAAGTCTGATAATTAAGGGGAAGATAAATGGAATGAGAGGCATTGGAAGGAAAAGAATGTCGTGGCTCCGGAATTAAGATGGGATGGGATTTGAAGATCTGATGAGAGCAAGAACAGATAGAAAATCGAATGCTGAAATAGTCGCCAACCTTCTCTGAGAGAGGCATATGAAGAAGAAGAACCTCTACATTTCTAGAAATTTCGCCTCTAGATTTTTAGAATTCTAATTAATTAGCATTTCTTTAAGGGTTTAGAATTTTTCAGCATATTCCCTTTTATTTTAGAATTTCTCTTTCCGATTGCAAGATTTTTTTCCGGAATTCAAATATTTGATTTCAACTTATGCAAAATACTAAATTATTAATATTAGTACATAGCAGTTAAGTAATGCTTACTATGCTAAAATATTTACAGTTGTCATAACAAATATAGTTATACAAAGTATAACGCATGTCTTAGTAATTTTAATATTCAGAACTAATGGCTCTTCTAAATCGTGCCAATTTTCTTACCTACAGATTAATTTTCGAGATTTTGGAACAATTGCGAGAATTTTCATTAAAGTCTAGCATCTGAAATTAATTTCTAGAGAAATGTTATGCTTATAAATATAGAGACTGTAGGAAATTTAGCAAACTCTTGTTTGTAGTCACTTTACTAAACCATAGTATTTTGTCAAACTCATTAAAATTAAATAGTAGTATTATTTTATAGTACTAGTAGAGTTTGGCTAATGACTACGTGGTCCTTCCGCCGTGTTAGTGTATTTTTGTGTGTGGTGTAAATGAGCTTATTGCTTTAAAAGGACCACCCTCTACTATTTCATATTATATAATGATTCAACAAATATTGATATCTATTATCTGAAGTGATTACTGTAAATTGAATGGATAACGATTGAAAACTTCTATCTATAGTACCTATTTTAATGATCTAATTCAGTATGAAACCTACACATAATATAAAAAGTTGTTAAAGATTTATTTAAAAGATTCAAAGATAATCATCTTCATCAAAGGTATGATACTTGCAATAGAAGATTAATTTGTTGCATGCTTAAAGCAATAACTTTGTGATACACCTAAAATCAGATGATAAATACGACTGTACTTTGTTAATATCACACTCCAGATTTATTCAGCTACTCTAGTTTCAATCTTTAGAAGACTTATAGTTACTGTAAGTATGATAACGGCCTTGAAACTATAGTAGTTGAAAAAGTTTATTGCTCTTATAAATGCTTAAAGTTCAGCTGTATTTAACTTTAACTAACAGACGAAATTTAAAGTTGGATCCCTTGAAGAATATTTTAGAATTTTAAGAGAGATGAAATAATGCTGAAAACCTGAAAAAAATGTCTAATAAATTCTGGCAATTTTTAAATATCTTACATCCTTCGAAGCTAATTTTTGATAACTGGAAGAAAACTTTAGACAATTCTAGGAATCCGCAAAGGAATTTGTGGAAAATTCTAAACCCTTCGACTTGAGAAATTACGATGAAATAGTGGTTGCTACAAAATTCCAGTAATCTGTTTTTTTAATCTAAAAAAGAAATTTCTAGAAAAATTCAGTACCATCGAAGCAAATTTAAGAAATAATTTTAGAAAGCTGATAAATTCTAGTTTTCTCAAAGAATATTTTAGATAACTTTGTAAAGACATAAAAAATTCTTGGGTAATACTAAAAACCTGAAAAATTTATGATATCTAGCAAATTTTGCATAATTCTAGAAATCTGAATAAGAATTTCTTGAAAATTCTAAACCTTTCGAAGAAAATTAGGGAAATTACGAAGGCAATTTCTGACGACTGTAAAAATAGTTGCCGAAGAATTCCAGAAATCTGGAAGCTTTTTGAATCTAAAGAAGAATTTGCTAGAAAAATTTACAACTATCCAAGCAAATTTAGGAAATAATTTTGGAAAGCTGTGGGATTTTTAAGAAAAATTCTAGTTCTCTCAAAGAATATTTTAGAAACTTACCAGATAATTTTCTAGAGTCTTAAAAATTCATGAGTAATACTAATTACCTGGAAAATTTTAGAAATCCTGCAAATTTTGCATAATTCTAGAAATCCGAGAAAGAATTTCTTGAAATTTCTAAACCTTTCAGAGAAAATTAGGGAAATTGCAAAGGCAATTTCTTACGACTGTAAAAACAGTTGCTGAAGAATTCGAGAAATCTGGAATTTTTTTTTGAATCTAATGAAGAATTTACTAGAAAAATTCATATCGTCCAAGCAAATTTTATAAATAATTATAAGAAGCTGAGGAAATTAAAAAAAGCCATTCTGGTTCTCTTGAAGAACATTTTAGAATTAAAAAAAAATAATTTTCTATCTATCTGAAAATTAATATCTACAGCTGTATTTTTAATAGTAGCAATGTGAGAACATTGAATTATTGTTTCACCCATAGATTGCACTACACTGATGAGATTTAAAACACGGGCCAAAATGGGTCAATAGTTCTTGTTGACAGGGAATTGAATGTTTTTATAATATTGTTTACGTTACCTATTCCAATAAAGAGAAACTTGGACTTCTTCATAATACAATCCATTCTGATCGGTTGTATAACATAAACTCGAGGAAACGACTAATCAATCTCTCGTTATCTCAGGCGAACTTTTTGTTTGTATCCTTTCCAACTGTTAAATTTATGTCGGCATAAAAAAAAAACTTCCGATGTTCGAGAAGTTCTGCGAGTGTTTTCGATTAAAAGAGCGAACGATATTAATTATTTAACGCGAGGGGAACAATTCGGGATGGGATTGCGCCAATAAATATCGGAACATGACGTTCACTGGCGGCAATATCTGTTAATTGCATGGAAACGCCCGGGAAAACGGGAATTTGGGAATTTGTATGTGTATGCCCCAGCTAGGTAAATGTGATGAGTCCTGCATAAAAAATGAGGCCGCCGGGGAGGAATCGATCGTTTGAAAGAGTTTAATATTCCTGTGGATGTTATATTACGTTCTATAAACAATATTTATGTTAACGTGAACTAACTCTTAAAGTTAAATTTTTTACTAGTGGAAAATAGAATCTCTGAAACGGCGGTGGTAGCCTAACTTACGATAACGAGAGTGTAACTCGTTAGTCCGAGTCAGCAATTGGATGGGTGACCAGTACCATTCACCATTGGAATACAATGGAACGATGGGGCGATCCATTAAAGTAACAAGATAATTTACAGACACAAATAACACGGTAGAAGGACCACGTGGTCGGTAGCCAAATACTACTACTACCACTATTAGAATTTCTGATTGTTAAAGAACATTTTCTTTTCATTCCAAGACAAAATCTTATTTTCATTAACACTCATTAACATTGAGTCCACTCTTAGCCGCTAGCTGTCTCCGGTAATTTCGGAAACAATAACGGCCCTCTTCTAATATTCACAAAGAGCGCCTTTTCTGGGTTAAACGAAACAGCTGGGACAAAATAATTTTATTACAGAAATGTGTAAATGGCGACTGGGCCGGTATCGCTCCTCCTATCGGGTCTTTTTGAATATTTATGAGGGCACCGAAAAACGGCCCCCGCCTGATAATAAGCGAGGGATGGCCGATCGGGCGTAAATTCCGAATGGATTTGCTGGACGAAAATCGAAAATCGCCCTGAATTTTTTAAATTTCCTCACGGCGGCGCCCGCCTTGATGCCGCGCTGATTGTGCAATTGCCGGGAAGGTCCCAGAAACTGAATTATAAAACCGTTTACACGTCGGAGCCAGCTGAATTATGAAGGCACCGTACGTTTGACTTGATACTAAGATATTTTCTGCATTTTGGGTGTTTGGATGGGAAAGTAGGTTCCAAAAATTTAATTAACATCAAAAAAACCTATCATGCTGTAGGAATACCGACTGAACTTTAAAAATCTAAAATCAAATTGCAAGAATATTACATATATTTTACTAGAAGTTTTCAGGAAGGTTTTTATTTTTAGAAGACTCAAATTTCCAAGCCTTCCTATAAATTCTCTCCTAAATTTCTAAAAAAAATTTCAGTATTCCAGAGTAAAACTTTCCAGTATTATTATTTTCTAAATTTCCAGAAATTTGCTCTCGAAATTCCTAAAAAAATTTCGAGGATTGTAGAATTTTTAAGGAACTAATTTTCTATTTTCCAAAGTTTATCTTCAAGGATTTTAAAATGTATAAAGAATGTATGCTACAGGTGTGCCATATTGAATTATATAGGAATTTCTTCTCCAAATTTTTCACCTATTTTACTAGAGATTTTTTTGGTGATCATAATTTTCATGCCTTTATAGAATTTATTTCCAAAATTCCTAGAATATTTTTCATGATTCTTAAACATTTATAAAATTTATTCTATAGATGTACTAACTTTGTCCTTCTTTACAATCAGTGTTTTTAGAAATGTCTCTCTTAAATTCAAACATTGTCATCAATAATTAAGAATAGTTCAAATTTTTTAAATCACAATAGCTATTCTTTATTTTCTGAAGATTTCACTTCTAAATTCCTAGAAAATTTTCGAGTGTTGTGGAATTATTAAGCAATTAATTTTATAATTTTTAAAAATTATCTTCGAGGATTTTAGAATGTATAAAGAATTTATGCTGCCATAATATTATCAATGTTTTCTAGGGATGCCTTCTCCAAATTGCAGGATGTTTCCATATATTTTACTAGTTTTCAGGGAGTGACAAACATTTGAGCCTATTCCAATTTATCTAAGAATATCTTGTTAGTGTTTTTGTAGTTTTAATGTAATGTATTATGTGTTCTTAGATAAATAAAGCTCTTTATTATTATTATTATTTCTTTCTAGAATTTCTCTCCCAAATTTCTAGAATATTTAAACATTAATGTATTTGTATTTAATGCTTTGTTTCTCTTACAAGAAATAAATTGATTACAAAACGAGAGATAAAAATATGTACTTATAATTTTGACGTAAAAGATGGAATTTGTTCCACAGATACTAACTTTACCCTTCGTTACAATCAATTTTTTTAGGAATTTCTCTTTAAAATTGCAAACATTGTCATCAATTTCATGAGAATGGATAATAAACTATAGTTTCTTTGGAAATTTTTCTTCTAAATTTTGTAAACTTTTCCCTGGTTTGTGGAATTTTCCAGCATTATAATTATCTATAATTTCGAAATTTGATCCTTTAGATTTCTGGAAAAATTTCTAGGGTGTAGAATTAATTTTCTTATTTTTAAAAATTTTCTTCAAGATTTTTAAGATTTGCAAGATTTTCCCATCTATTTTACCAGAAGCTTTTAGGAAGTATTTTTTTGGTTTTTTAAATTAGTTTTCTATGAATTTCTTCTCTCCAAATTACAACACCTATTTTACTAAAAGTTTTCTGGAAGGTATTTTTTTGATGACTAGAATTTCAAGTCTTTCTAGAATTTCTCTCCTAAATTTCTAGTATATTAATGGAATTTATTTTACAAATATACTAATCTTATCATTCTTTACAATTTAAGGTTTCTCTTCTAAATTTCAAACATTGTCATAAATTTCTTAATCGCATGGAAATAATCAGCAATAGTTATTCCAAATTTCCATAATCTTAATAGGTCTTCTTTATTTTTTATGATTTCTCTTCCAAATTTTTTTAACTTTTTTTCTGGTTTGTGGAATTAGTATTATTATTATTTCTTTATTTTCAGAAATTGCTCTCAAAATTCCTTGAAAATTTTCGAGGGTTATAGAAGTTTTTAAGAATATTTTTTTAAATTTCTTTGAGGGCTTTAGAATGTATAAAGAATTTATTCGACATGTCTTTAAAACTAATCAATATGACTAACTGTATAAAATGTAACCAGTTTATAGCACCCAATAAAATTAAACACTGTTTGAAATCTGGAGATGGTAAGTGGATTTGCTCTACCTGCCGTAATTTAATGAACAGTCCCTCGAATTCTAATCGAACTGAACAAGTACTTGATAGTACTTTAAAATCTGAAATTATTGAGGCAATTAATTATATTTTTAAGAGCTATTTTGATCCATTCTCTGCTGAAATTAAACAACAGATTGACACTTGTACGCAGGCAGTTTCATCTCTTACTAAGCAAGTGTCTGAATTAAAGGCAGAAAATGCACTTCTGAAAGCTGAAATGGCATCTCTTGCAAAATCGCAAATATCCACGGAAAATGTTATTCGGGAAATTGAAGACAGGGAAAATAGGTTAAATAATTGTATGGTTTACAATCTTCCCGAATCTCTCAACACTGATTCTTTGATTAGACGACAGGAGGATTTAGACCACTTAAAAAACAGTTTCACTGACTTAAGTACTGTTAATTTACTCTCTAAAATATCCTTATTTAGAGTAGGTAAAGTTGGATCACGACCTAGACCCCTTAAGCTTCGCTTTGATTGTAAATCCAACGCCAGTAATTTTTTAAAACTTTGCAAGAGTATGGACTTAGGCAATATCCGAGTGGGACCTGATCGTACTCCTCAGCAAATGGAATTACTTAATGCTGCACGAACTGAATTGAAACTAAGGCAGCAGGGCGGCGAAACAAATTTAACTATTAAATTCATTAAGGGGCATCCTCGTGTCATTACGAACTCCGCATGAAAATCGTTACTCTCTGGAAATATTTCAGTTTTTTATCAGAACGTTCGTGGATTAAATACTAAAATCGATACCTTCTACTCTAATGTTAGTGATTGTGATCATGATGTGCTTCTTACTGAAACCTGGCTAACATCTCCTGTGAGCAGCAGTGAATTATTTAGTGATTCTTATTTAGTTTTTAGGTCAGATCGTGATAATGAATCAACTGGTAGATCGAAGGGTGGTGGAGTGTTGATAGCAGTCCGTAATTTTTTTAAAGCTGATATAATTTCCACGGATTTTATTAAATTACACGTGCCAATAATAGACATTATTGTATGTAAATTGAAACTGAAATCTAGCTCATTATTTATTATTCTAGTATACATTTCACCAGACACTTCTACTGACGATGTTAAATTATTTTTTAATTTGTTATCTCAACTAAATTTTGATAATGATAACATTATTTTGCTGGCGACTTTAACTGTCCATCAATTTCAAATTCTCTAGATAATTTTGTTACTAAAGCAACTTTTATTTCTAATTTTTGTACTTTTCTAGGCCTTCGACAATATAACACAATTAGAAATTCTTCAAATAATGTTTTAGATTTAATATATTCCAACGTTAGCTGTCAAATTGATAGAGAAACATTTCCGCTTGTTTTGGAAGATTCTTATCACCCCGCTCTTAAATTTACTTTGCAATGCTCTCCGACCATGGCTTCAATTAATAGTGATGTTATTAAATTAAACTTTAAAAAAGGAAATTATCCTGAATTATGAATATGAACATTTATGTGGGAAGCGCTTTAACTCGAACGACGTATTCTAGAACTAAACTAGAACTTCACATGATGAGGGAACTGGAAGGACATCAGACCCCACATTGTAGCCAAGTAAGCGAAGAGCAGCTTGCGTTCTGGGTGTTTCCTGATTACACTGATGATGGCTTCATCCATAATCTTTTGACCAGCATTCCTTTGGTCACTCGCTTTATGGGTCTATTTCTTAGCTGAGAAACTATCACCTTCTTCTTTCTTGGTACGCTTCTTCTTGTCCCTCCTGAAATACTCGTCTTTCATGTTGTTTTTTATAAGTTTAGAAAAATATTGAGAAAAATCAAAAAACTACTTGAAGAAACATCCACTTCCGGTTTATGAATGTTTGCCAAAAGCTTTTAATGATAAAACTTTTATAGTTTAAAGTTTCGAGAGCTGTATCTTCACCAAAACAATACTTTTCTTATATATTCTATACAGGGAAAGTAAAAATTCAAAATTAGTATAGTCGTCCCAAAGATATTTGGCGTTTATGACCTTTTACCACTTGACCGCCTTAATGAGTTTAGGGCCATCATATCGTAAAACCAAACCCATAAATAGTCTCGGTCTGGTCAGAACCGTATTGTATAATTTTCTCTAAACAAATGTATGCATTGCAAAGGTTTACATAATCAAATAGTTTAATTTCATTCTAGACTGAAAATAATGCAATAATACCTGTTAATTTTTTTAATCAGTACAGTTCAGTTAAAACGGCCCCTTAAAAAAAAGTACCGAAACCGGGCCTGGGACAACGTTAGGGGAATCCGCTGAGGATCACCTATTGGGGGCGGGGGAAAAATTAGTAAAAGTTAAATACCATAAAAGGTCATAAACGCCAAATATCTTTGGGACGACTATATCATTTGATTATAGTACTATATTTTCAAATATTCCCACAAAAAGTGGATTCAGCACATTTGGTAATTACAAATCAAATTACTAAATCAGAAAGAGGTTGGAAGTTAAAACACTTTACTAGTATCACGAATTTTTTACTTTTCTTATTGAAGCTGGTTTCCTCCTATAATAATAATACTGAAGTTAAAACATAATGGTACTAGCAAATTGTTTTAATTCTCAATATACATCGTAATCAAGATGTATAACAAAGTAATGGCTTCAGCAATCAAACATAGAATTATACATATTTAACCTCTAGTACTTTACTCAAATTAAAACTTTACAATTTGATAATAGATTGGAGCAAAATATTAGCTAGCTTTTGGAACGAACTCAAAAAGTAAAATATACTAAAAACTACTATTGCTTGATGTATTGACATTGATTTTCTATTGTCCAAAATTATTAGGTAAAAATAATCACTCAATTCTGATAACACTTTTCGTTTCTGGAGGTCTTTTTCTGATACGATAGTTATTACCTATTACAGCTACTAGGTAGCAGCAACAAAGTGATATAAAAAATATATACAGTAAGTATATAAATAGTTACAAAAGAAAAAATTGACAAAATTATTATAATGAAGGTAACGGGTCTAAATTATTTAATTACTTTTGCTAATTGCTAATTGGCTTCGGAAAAGTCTCATTTCATGGAGTTTGCAAAATTGCAAAATTTTCGTTTTCACCTATTATTTAAAAAAAAATAAAATAAGTGGTTGTAATTTTAACTAAACGCAAATAATATTTATATATAAAATAATACATTTCGGAAATTATATCAGCGCGCGTCTACACTAATTACGGTTTCCACTTGGGTGAGAGTGGGGAAAAAATGGAGTAGAAATTGCCCCAAAACTTCCTGCAGTAAATGAAGGTAGTGTTTTCTACTTCGGAAGGCGTCTTAGTGTTATGATTATTGTTATCCGTGCGTTCGCACGTTCTCCCTTATCTTTTTAATCCCGCCCCGTTGCTGATATTGCGCCACATCACGGGATTTACGGGGCAACTAAAGCACAAAGGGTTGCTGCTAAAGTGTCCATGTAATTAAATTATATTTCTAACACGCTAGTAATGCGCCAAAACTGTAGTTAGTTTCGCCGAACAACGCACATACAGGCGAATGTACGCGGTCGGGAATCTACCATTCCGCGAAATTGAATTGCAAAAAGTTCATAAAATGTTTATTGTTTTGAGGTGGTGGTGTGTGTATATATATGTATTCAGTGCGGAAAAATAGGAAGCGCTTTATTTTCTAGTTAAATCGTTATTTTTAGGCAATACATTCATCCTAAAAAATACTTAAACTAAAGTGAGAAAAGTAAATTGTTTGGCGATGTTAGAATTTTAAACTTTATAAAAGCTAAATCTAAAAATATAATTAAACTATTTTAGGATCTATTATAACGCCCTCTACCTTTTGGTTAATATATAAAAGAAATTATTTCTGAAACTTTACATTAAATACATTAATCGAGCTATAGCTATTATATGTGCGTTGATAACAAACAGTGAATAAAAACTATTTTGCTAAACAAATTTCTAAAATATCTACGGATTACCATCGGGATAAATTTCTTGATTTCTTGATTTTGAATTATGGTTTTGAGAGTTTTTGATTCTAAAATAACGTCTAATGGTATAATGGTAAGACTAATGCCATTTTCTATGAGTTTACTCTTAGATTTATCCCATTCCATCCTATTTGTATCTTGCTTCAAGTCACCTTTATTGATTCCAATATGGTTTAAATGCTTTATGATTGTGATAATAGCCATAGTATGTACATATTCTTAGTCATTCTTCTGACCAATTAATAGTCAATCAGGCTATACCCAATAAAATGTATTAAAAACCTTTAGTTCGTTGTAGAAAAATTTTAAGGCTATACCTACAAGAGTAAAAACAGTACTCCTTCCTTGGGTCAAATTTTGATAGCTGTGTCAACGAATTTCACACTTATTATAGTTGGTGATTATATTAACCTACAATTTTCAACTATTCATCTCCTTGTAAATATCCTCTCTGATGAATCTTGCAACAAAATTTCCTTTAATATCAACAAAAGCTCTTTGGAGCAGATCTAGACATTCTACTAATAGAATGTCTAGATCTGCTAAAGACTCCTCTATATTTTACATAATTTTGACTTATGATTGAGGAATTTAATGTGCAATACAAATGATCTACCGATTATATAATAATATCAATAAACTCTTGACTCTCAAGTAAATGCTTTGGTGTACGTAAAATCTTCAGTTTTCTCTTATAGGCGTAAGTTTGAATGACTATTCTAGTTTGATGTGCTCGTTGTTGAAGTTTATTGACCTTACTTCAATGCATTTATCAATCAGTTTTTAGCGATTGATAAAACACTTTCCCATTAATTAATCTATTGCGATTACTGCTTTGGAATAATCTTGCTACCTATATATTATGAGTAAAAAGAAACTAGGACTAATTAGTCTATTAGCACTACCGTCTGAGCCTAATCTAAAGAAATGCCCTCCTTGGGCATAATTTTGGACAATTATGCCTTATCCCATTTGTTACAAATATGTTAGTGAATTCTAACTGAATTAATATAGTTGATAATATCTTTACCAATACAAAAACTTTATAGTTGATAATTGTTGAGCTACCCTCTTTATTAACTTTATTATTTTCTTCTACAGGGTCGAAATACCAATATTAAAAATAGTATAAATCATCATACTACTACTTAGTGTAGCGTAAAAGCTTAGGACATTCCTAAGTTTGTATGAAAATTGATTTATTTGAAGGTCTTCTTCAGGTATAAATTTATTTTTAGTAAAAATAGTTTGAGACTGTCGCCTAGATGTAGTATCGCCACCTTGATTTAGTTTATCAAAGACAGATACCCTGTTGTCTAGCAGGGGGAATTTAAATGAGCCCTATTTTAGTAGTTTCAATAGTAATTATCAGGGTTTGTTGACTTTTACTTATAAATTTTTAGATGGTTAGTAGTAATCTGTTTGCCTCTTTGATATAGATTTTGGAAACCCATGGATGAAAATACCTTTTTACATTGCTAGATTAATTCCAAACACTTTTATTTTTTATCTATTCGTGAAGAACTTGCACAAAATAAAATCGTTGAATAAAAATTGCCTTTATAATGAATGAATATGGATAAAGAAAGTGATCATTCTGATTTAGCTAACTCTATTATGCAGATTATATGCGTCAGCCTATTGGCATCTAATGATTGATAAAAGCCTTCTTGATGCCATTTAAAGTTGATTCAAACATTTTTAATGTTATATATAAGAAGTTCAACACTTCTTTGCAACGATATTCCAAATTAAGATACCGAATTATATGAAGAAGTTAGTAACTACTACATTTTTGACGATTTTACTAGAAGCATCCATGCAAATTTTAATCAATAATTTAAAAACCATGCAGTTACTAAACTAAATCATGCAGTTAGTAAACTTCAACGACGATAAGTTACTGATTTCATATTAATATTTTGGACAGTATCCTGGTTCAAAATATTAATAGAACATGACTTATCTCTTCTAGATTTAGCAAAACCAACATTTTGCTAAAGTTTGTAAAGAACACTGCATTGCGTTCGAAAAAAAAAATAAGACATCTTTTTTTCTAAGAATATTTATTAGTTTTATGCTTGAATTAATTTCTGTTCCATTAAAACTTCAGAAGTTTCCTTAGATAGCTTTGATTAAAACACTTAGAAAGGTTCTAAGTGTTTTAATCAAAGTTATTATTATCTTTAAGTAACTCAATCAACCAAATTCCTTAGATAGATTAATAGTATTTATTTATCCATTGTACTTATAAAATAAAATTCAAAATATGTACATATATAAAAATAGTTTCTTACAAAAATTTTGATTGCACTTGGAAAGGCCTGAGTTCATAAAAATATGATCTTCTTAGTCTATAAAGTCAATCACTATTGTTTTTATTATTTTCTTAAGTTAAGTTATTTTTTAATTTTACTAGGTAAAATGCATACAGCTTTAACTGTTTATAAATTTTATTTAAGTTCAAATATTTTCCCATATTTATCTGAAACCGCTTGAAAGTATTTATTTTTCTCTGGCTCTGCATCATGTTTTCTTAAAGATTTCATACCACCATTCTTCTAGTCTTTATTCTGAAATTCTTAATCACAATACTTACATACAATCCGAAAATATTACCCCGCCTTTAAATCTATAAGTAACCAATACATTCTCGCTTTCAATTAGAAAGACACGTGAAGGTAATCAATTTATAATAGAGTGTTTTTTTATAAAAATTCACTGTATGGCCATACTTTAACTAATTTTATCTCAAGCCTTTTCTTAACTATTACCATATTTCATATAAAACTCTTCTATAATTTTTAGACATCACTTTCTTTCCACGTTTGATTGTAGATTATCCCTTTCTAAACCATTTCTAAAACTCCCTTATAAACTTTGATAAAAAAACTCATGTAGTTTTGAACATAGAATATCTGTTTCTAGGTCAGGTTGGTTTTATATTAAGCTTCTCCTTAATCATTTTCATAATAAGTTGATATAGTTTATTAATTAAAGAAACCCGTCTATAATTTTGTTTTGGGACAACAACTCCTGTCCTCATTGTTGTCAGAAACTTCACTTCTCCTAGGCATATGTTTTATTCTTCTTTCATACCACAATTGTAGGTATTCTATATATGATGAAGCTTTTCTCCAAATCCTTCATAAAAAAAATCCCTTTCTTTGAACATCAGTTCTGTCACTTTCTTCATACCCACACCATTTGTTCTCAAAAATTCTTTACAATATCTGGTCCATGTCAAACTGGTCCTATTATCTCTAATTTTAACCAGGTCTGTTTTTCTACCATTGCAAGCATCTTTAAAACTTAATTTAGCATTATATTAAATTATCTACTTATCACGTAGCCTTGTATTGAAATATTTCTAGTATGCCCAAGTTCATTGTTACGGGTAAATTATCTTAACCAGTGAAAAACAGGTTATAAATTCAACCAAAATTTTCGGTTTGTTTTTAGCGTATTTTTAATTTGAAATCTTCCATTTTTATTTTCTGAAATGTGGTACTGCAAAGTGTTTTATAATTTCATGGATTAGTTACAAAATTCTTTTTCTTTCAAACCCTTTTAGGTCAGAAATTTAAAAAAAAAATTCGATCTATGAAGATTAACATTTTTTTTTAATTTTTGATTTAAGAGTCCTCGAAAAGAAAGAGAGACATGAATGAGGGATTATGTTTTCATTAGAATTGAAAGGGCTCTCGGGCAAATCAAGTGAAATTGTTATCTGTCGATTAATAAAAATATATTAAAAAGTTCTTAAGATTTAATGAATTATGAATTATATGAAGAAGTTGAGATACCAGTGCATTGATTTTGGAGATATAGCGGGTGTTTCTAAGTGAATATCGGGGCTTTGTATTAATTATTATATAAAACTTAAAATCATAATTGATACATGAAATGAAAGAGCAACTTAAACAGTTCTGTTTCTTGGTACGCGCATGCTCTAGAGGGCGCTAGTAGCAAAAACGGACACTAGTGAACAGAAAATAGACATGTTTACACTCATAATGCGTGCATCTGGGGCTCAGATAGTCCTCATGAGTTGGTACAATTGCAATTCCAATAGTAGTATTGAACTCATCACCAGGAAGGCCCAATAATAGACATTTGGTATATGCTCGAAGAATAGCAATAGATAATTCTCAGGAGATGGTACAATTGCGACAAAACTCCTCTAAATTGAATATTTTTTTGTGCCATATCTCGGCGAAAAGTTTATGGGCCTTTTTTGTTTAGAGAAGCTAAGAAGAAACTGTAACTGGTGCTTCCTATCTTGATGCTTGATGCTCTACAACCTCGATATTCATTTAGAACATCCAGTATTTTGGTGGCGTTTGTAAGATACTTTGGATCGCTTGGGCATTATGAATACAAAAGGAAGTTTGCACGTTACTATCCTAATTATTATTGTTTATCCAATATGGACGTTACTAAAAAACAAATGTTGAATATACCTGAATATTTCTTAATATTGGAGGCATTCACTTCGTGTATATTTGCAGCTACTAATTTTCTTTATTTAAAAAAATAATAGAAGACATAAAAGGACAATTCGGTAATCATGATGATAAAAAGCTTCGCATGGAAATTTCTGCAAAATACAACAAAAATTTATTGATAGTTAATTGCTAAGAAATTCTGGACAACTTGCAAAAATTTGCAGAAAGTCTCTGGTATGATTTTAGAGCTTGACCATTTTATTATTTAGATAAATATTCTATTTAAAGACATGATTTGACGGACAGGTTAAGATTCGCCCATTATTCTTAACTTATCCTATAAGCTAATCGCTTCTGATGAAATTATTTAAAGCAATTTGTAACCTTAAACTGTCTTTACAAGCTTTAGCATTGTCTTTTATGAGATAGGTTAAATTGCCTTTTCCTGAGATAAGAAGACCCATCACTTGAGTTTAACCAAGCTACTAACACACTGGTATACACATTGCCGTAAAAACTCTACATGTACATTAAACAAACAAAGCGTTCAAATCTTCCCTAAAGAAAACTTCTATGGCAATAAAAATTTATTATTGTCTCATAAAGCTGGAGTTTACAGGTTCGATAATAACTTTCTATAAGTACGGTTGGCTTAAGATGCTAGTGGCAAAAAT